>CM076570.1:566331032-566518745 GCA_034641835.2 Pinus albicaulis | reverse complement strand
TTCATAGCCCACTGAAATGTCGCCCTCACATTCTTGATCCCAAATGAAATTTTGGCGTACATGAAGGTACCCCATTACGTTGTAAATGTTGTTTTCTCTTGTTCATATTCATGCACCAAAATCTGGTTGTATCCTGAATATCTATTGAGGAGTGACATTATTGAAGCTCTAACAACCCTCTATAAGATGTGGTCCATATTCAACAAAGGATTATTTTCCTTTAAGGAAACCTTCTTCAAATTTCTGAAAGCTATGCAAAGATGAATCTTCCTTGTCTTCTTCCTTACCCACATGAGCTTAGACATCCAATCTGAAAATAGAATAGGAACTATAATACCAAGTTTTTAAAGTTTATTTACCTCTTTTTTGGTCAATGGCAGCAGTTTAGGATTTATTCTCCTCAGCTTCTAGTAGAATGGTTGTTAATCCGACTTGATTGGGATGGTGTGCTAGATTATGTTTTTGTTGTACACTTTTAAATATGAATTCTACCAAGAAAATACATCAGAAAATTCACTCAAGGTATTTGTATATTTACCTTTCAACTCAGGGGATAAATACCTCGATAAATTGACCATCTTGGTTTTATCTGTTGTACCTATGTTTACATCTTCAACACCTACTTCTGTGGGGACCATTGTTGGCTTTTTGGCAACATCATCATGATCGAATAACTCCTCCAAAGGTACTAGACCTCGTGGAATGTTATTTTCCTTTAGTTGCAGCACCCCAACTTCAACATCTTCAATTACCTGATCATATTTATTATACACCTCATCAATATGGGAGTTAGCAAAATCCTCCTCCATCTGCAAAAAGTTGTTTATCTATTTATCATCCAAAAATACTTGCCAGTATCTGAGATTTTCAGGGACAGATGGGTGATGCTTCACATGAATCTCAAAATTTTTAGTAGCATGAATAGGGATCTTAAAATTTTTGGCCGCTATGGCAAGTGAATCAGCCATAAAATTCTAACTTCTAGGAATCATAGACAATATATATTCTGGAAAAGTTTTAAGAATATTGTTACACAGCAATTTTTCACCATCCTTGCAATCCCCATCTCATCCATTGGAGGGTCATTTCTGTGACCAATAATCAGTGTCATGCCTTGAAAATACCATCATTTCATCCCTTGCCATGAGGACAACATTCCTTCTGTTGATCATTTCCTGAGCAGACCCCTAAAAACACATGTTTTTTCCTTAGCGCTGGTAGCCCGTTATGTCCTCGCACCAATGACGAAAATTAACACTGAGTCCGCACCAGTTGGCGCTCTGTCCTAGTTAAGTACCTGCGCCAATCTACTTATGGAAATTTTATTAAAAAAAGAGGTGAAGTTTCGATTACAACAACTTCGTGGATGAGTCATCAGGAGTGGTTTCGACTGAATAACCACGGCCTTCCTCCTTTGGCCTCTTGTTTACACCTTATGGGGAACCTCCCAAGGGATAAGGCCTCCCTTCCACTATTGTAGGGATCCCAACCTCCTCCTCTCCATTATAAATATAGCCTTCATCCATTGATGAAGGGGCTGAATAGCTAAAGGGCTGAATGGTTGAGTCTCCAAGAGCCTTCATAGCCTAAAGAATGCTGCAATAGTCCTCATAGAGCCAAATCAATAGCAAGGAGATTTACGATCGAAGAGAGAGGCTTGTCCCCATTCCCGAAGAGCTTTACTGAGATGTATTCCGCTGACGACCCGCCGAAGGAAGATTCAGCGTCAGAGCCAGGTTGTATTTTCCTTTTTATTAATTAATGATAAGAGACTATTGGTTATGGTTCCACTCATATTGTTCATTATGATCATGAGTTGTGTCCTCTCTGACTGATACATAATTGCATATATCGGGTTTTACGCTTGTGTTTCTTGTGTTTCTTGTGTGTGCAGGTGTTCAATCACGGCGAGCGAGAGGATTGTGATCTGCTAGAGCAAGGAGACGGGAGCACCATCTTCCCTAAAAACAACAGTGTTGGACTTGAGGTAGGCCTTCATCGCAAGTTGGTCTATTGCAATTAGGAACTTGCACTTTAGCGTGGTACGATTGTTGCTAGACCCAATCTGGGCTAGTAGGGATCGCCTCTGTCCACAGAGGGGATTTACCTCTACAACAAATTGGTGAATCCGCTGGGGATCATTGATTTGGGGTATTGTCTGGTCTTTTCGGTCGATTCTTGACTTTTCTTGCTTGATCAACTCTTTTGGTTTGCTTTTTTCTAGTGTAAAACCTCTGTTTAGCCCCCAGAGGATGATATCTGACCTCTCTTTTTCTGAATTTTCATCTTTTCATGGTTGGCTTTATTGGCGCAGTTTCCGGCTTGACAGTCGCGCCAATTGGCACAGGTTGCTAGTTCTTCACTCGCACCATCCCCTGACTGGCACGGATTAAAGCCAGACAGTCGCGCCATCTCCTGTAGGTGCTAGGGTTTACCCTTGTTCGGAAGTTTCTTTTGGTCAGTACTTTTCTTCTGGTTTTTTTTTAGATTCTGCTTGAAGTAGTGAGTCTGGTCTTGGTTGGGATAAATTCTTTGTTTTTTCATTTTTAGGCATTGGCGCTTATTGTTAGTTAGCAACCCATGCCAATTTTCTATTGGCGCTAGTTGTCAGTGAGCAAGTCGTGCCAGTTGGCACTAGTTGTCAATGATAAAGTCGTGCCAATTTCAAGGTGTGTGAAAATTGAGACTTTTCCCTAAATCCTTCACCAGTGTGTCTTTCCCTTCTATTCTTTTCACTGTATGAGCATAGATTACATTGCTCATTCTTTGAAATGTATTCTCTCCATGATTGCTTGATGTAAAAGGGAATGAATTCCTTGTTTTGATCTCATGCTTTGGAAGTCATCTTTGTGTTTTGTCACCTTTTGAGAATTTCGTTACAAAGTTTTTAAAACAACGATTGCATTCTTAGTGTTTGTTTACATCTCTTTTGCATTCATCTAGAAGATTTGCGTTCTTTTATTTTTCGTCTCATAGTTTGCTTTTCGTTAAAATGCATTAGATCACATTGCATTGAAAAGTAATTTTTGAGATCCATCATTGAACTTAGATTACATTGTTTAATGATTGAAAACTATAAATAACTTTGATTGCATTCTCTTTTATTAAAAGCATGCATTAAGTAGATTCTCATTTCATCGAAAAATGCATTGAGTGCATTCTTATAATTTGAAAAGGAAAAGGAAATTGTGCATAGATTACAATTGCATAGTTTTTGAAAAAGAGGATTTTGCATAGATTACATTACATTATTCGCATCGTTGAATGTTTGAAATTACTTTTGGATAGTGAAAGTCATCTAGTTTGGAAAAGATTTCGTTTGCAGTGTTGTTTTATGTCGCATCATTGTTTGAAGCTCTTCCCTTAACTAGATAGCATTCATCGAATTGAAATATTTCTTTCGTCATATAGTTGCATATAGGAGATTTTCAGATGACATACGGTAGGGCCTTGAAACCGAGACATAATTGAAGATCAACCTTAAAATTTATTCAATTTACCTTAAGGCAGCATTGAAACATTAACGAAATATTTACAGGTCTAAGCTAGAGACGTGTTTCGGCGTCGTTAAACCTAGTAGTTGTCATTCGCCTCTTGGCTTTAGACAACACTAGTACGGACTTATGCTCCCCGTACAGTCGCGTATATAAAGGGAGACCCCACTAGGTTTCTATCCTTTATCCATAGGAAGATGAGTCTGCTTCCCTATACCCGTGATACACCGGACAGAGCATTCGGGGAGATTGCCTGCACGTACGTTAAGTCCTTGGTTGATTTCTCCTTCATTTTGAAACCAAGGTGTATATTGTAGTTCACGGTTATTTGGTACACCCTCTTCCTAGCATTCCTGGGCATTCATTTTGATCTTATCTGACTCCTTAAATTTGAAAAGATCACCAAGCGCTTGTCCTTTCACGCTTGCTTCAAAACTGAAAGAGATAGAGTCACCTTTCATCCGTTTCTCGACTCTTAAAACATGAAACGGTGAAGTTTCTAAGTTTCAATGTGGTAAAGTAAATCGCCTGCGATCACAGGCCCTGTTAGAGTTTGCTTGTTGGATGTTTGATTGTGTGCCTTGGTTTTTAGCCCGTGTGCGGTTTTGAGTTGTTGATGGCAACTTTTCCAGAGTTCACCAACCAAGGAATCCTCTCTGATGGGAATCCTGGTCCTTTTCCTCCTTTTGGAAATGTTGGTGCTCCTTACATGGCAACGTTGTCACTTCCTGGGTTAACTGTTGGATTTCCTGTTTGGTTGTTCTCAACCTCTGTGGTCCCGAATGTCTCAGTTATTGTTCAATCAGTTCCTCCACCTGAACAACATCATGTTGATTCCAAGGTGGACCTCTCCCCTTCTTCGCCTGTTTCTGCGTCCTCCTCTTCTACTTCGCTTGGTGAAAGTCTGGATTCAAGTAACCAAGTGGCTAAGAAGAAGAAGAAGAAGACAAAGAAGAAGAAGTTCAATAAGCGAGAGGCTAAGGCTGCAGCTACTGCTTCTGAAACACCTCCTCTTGATAAACCTCCCAACCCTCCACGTAAAGTCAAGTTCCCTTGCATGTTGTGCACAGGAAACCATCTTCTTCAAGATTACCCTGGCATTCCCAAGGTACTCAAAGTATGGTCCAACAGTCGCCCGCCGTTGCCTTTGGCTTCTGGGAGACAGGTTGGGGGCACGCCTTCAGCTAGTGCTTGTAAGGCTCCTAAGAAGCAGGGTAAGATTAACAATCCCTGTAAGTTGTGTGAAGGACACCATGCCATTCACCTTTGTCCATATATGGATGAAGCCAAAAGGATTTTGGACAACTCATCTATTTCTGGACCATGCCTTCCGGCTGGTTACAAACAGTTTTCTTTGAGTCCTCCACTAGCTGATTATGTTAGATTAGTTGATGCATGGTGATTGTTGTTCTAGTTGATCGGTGAAGATATGGTGATGTGGACTATATTCTGAATGTTATATATATATATATATAGATATATACGATGGAGGCTTGTCGATGATGCATAGTTATTTTGATGCTCACCTTGAGTTGAGTTCAAGTAAGTTGGTGTAATCCCAAGGTAATGAGGTGGTGATCAGTCAAGAGTCATCCTTGGTCAATCCCGCTCCCCCAGAAATTCAAATTCAGGAACCCATTCCTGACCAACCATTGGTTGTGGGATCGATTGAACTGGCCCCGTATGCGGTGCACCAAGTCTTTTCCGTTGAGAGTGGACCTCACACCCCTCAGGTTCTTCTTGTTTCTTCAGATTCCTCAGACTTAGAGAAATATTCTCCTATCCCTGTACTTCAAGAAGCTGCTCCTCCGCTTCCTGTGATGGAGGTCCCGGAGGATTCTCCTCCTGCCTTTGAGATGGAGGTCATGGAGGATTCTCCTTTTTCTTCCGTAACACCAAGGGAAGACCATGTCAGTTCGATGGTAGTCCCTCCGAGTAGTTTGGTCGCTTCCTTTGATTGGAATCGATTTACAGGAAACTGCCTTCCGTCTTATGTGCCTTTCGAGATGACAATACAGGCTTTTGGTCTGGTCATACCCAGCACCATTATAGATGAAGGCACGTCTGTTAGTGTTCTATCCTCAACTACTTGGCAAGCTTTTGGCTCACCGCCGCTTGCACCTTTTACGTAGAATCTGTTGGCATTTAACAGAAGAACGAGTCAACCGTTAGGGATCCTTCCAAGGTTACCTGTTACTTTGGGAGGCAAAACCGTCCATATGGATGTGATGGTTGTTCCAGGTCCCTTGGATTTCAATATTCTCTTAGGGCGAGATTACACCTATGCCATGGGAGCACTTTTCTCCTCCCTTTTTCGTGTGGTATGTTTTCCGCATGAAGGACGAATCGTGACCATTGATCAACTTTCGTTCTTTGGTCCTGATATGGCAGTTGGCCTACCATCATCCCTTCCTCGTTTTTATCCACCTGTTGTATCTGCCCCATCGTAGGTCAACTATGTGGCTACCTACCCCGTGCCTATACCCAGTGATTGTGCCATTGTGCATCAGGTGCTGGGGGCATTGGGTCCTGACTTCCAGGATGTTTTCCTTCCATCGGGAGTGGAATTCTTGGAAGCGATGACTTCCTGTTCATTATGATGAGGTATGTTAGAGCATGATTCTTTTCCTATGTAAAGCTCCTTAAAAAATGAAACCGGGTCTGGTTGGAGCAGAGTTCCTTGTCTTGTGTCAAGCTCCTTAGAAAAAGAAACAAGGTTGTCGGAGCATAGTTCATTTTCTTGTGTCAAGCTCCTTAAAAAATGAAACAAGGTCATATGAGGATAGTTCTTTTAATGTGTCAACCTCGTTAAAACAATGAAACACTTTCCTGTTCAATTTGAGTCTTTGATAAGATCTCGTAAAATCCCAGTTGAGTCTCTAGATCTCGTAATTTGAATCTTCACTCCATCTGCCTTTCATATGGATTGAAGCTTGGGGGGCATGTACCTCGAATTGAGTCACCATGCTGGGGGCATGCTTAATTTTTCAAGCATAGTTTGTTTCCGTTTCAAGCTTGTGTAAAAATGAAACCAGTTTCAAGCATAGTTTGTCTCCATTTCAAGCTTGTGTAAAAATGAAATCGGGTTCAAGCATGGTTTATCTTTGTTTCAAGCTTGTGTAAAAATGAAACCATTCCCATTTCACCTCTTGTGATTGTCATTTTATCAGCCTATTTTGCCAGATGAGCCTTGGTTTTCTCACTCCATCATCACTATCTGCTTGGCCGATCATATGCCTTCACTTGATTGTTTTAACCGTTCCTGAGGAACTGCTACAATGAGTGGTCTTGTTAGCCAATATCTTAACCTTTACTTGTTTTGAGCAGTGCCACCATTACTGGAACCAGTTACTACCCTTTATAACACTTGTTCCTCTAGGAGGAGTCAACTTTCAGCTCTTTTCTGACCCTCTAAACATGAAAATATTTCCGAGTCGCCTGTCGTTTTGATCTCGTTAAAGTGGCTGCGAAACGACATCTACCCAGTATACGTTTACCCATTTTTCAGGCTGGGATGGATTATTTACGAAAAAGGAATACCCTAGCCTATCGGGGCTAGGAGGTTTTCTCAAACATAGTTTTCTACCTTTTCGGATCTGAGGAACTATTTACGAAAAGGGACCATTGGAGTTTACTTTTCTGTTGTCTTTTCAAACTCTCTAAACATGAAAAGATGTCGAGTTCTTCCTTTTTCAAACTCATTAAACCCTGATGACATCAGATCCAGTCGTAATGACGATATTCGAGTTTCTCCTTCCTAGGGCTCGTTAAATGTACTAGGATGGATTCGTCCAAAGGACGAACTTATAAGACAAGCATATGGTATCCTCTTCAAGCTTGTGTAAAAATAAAGTGGTAATTGCCAGAAATGGTGGGGAAAAATGGAACCAGCATCATTGTCGTGTCGGCAGTATGTCGCTCTTGAATATGGCACTTGTCTGCATTCGTGTCAGGTTGGGGACATCTCATCTCATTTTCCACTTGCTTCCGTGGGTTTGGGTGATCCATTTTGACCTCTCATCTGCTCTTTGCCTCGTCATCATGACCTTTGATCGTTTGATGTCAAATACTGCCAAATCCACTGTCATGCCACTGATATGTTCAAGAGAAGTTGACCTCTGCAAAATTTCAACCTTCCCTTGATTATCATATGATCTTGATTCACAAAGACATTATGTTCCTCTATCTCATGTCGATGATGTGGGAAACATTATGGCCCACCTTCGATCAAGGTCACTTCCTATCGACTTCAGCCCATTATCCAGGAAGCTAATCTAGAGACTCCCTTCTGGTACCTTGGAGCCTGCATGCCTCAATGGCAAGTTCTTCGCGTTCGACATGAGGTTTTCATCATTGGCCTCCGATCGAGTGATTCTATGGGTGTTCGACGCCAGCTCACTGATTCACATGTCGTAGATTGTACCTATAGTACTTTGAGGACCATTGTCATTATTGGTGGTACCTCTATCGTTTGTTAACAGCTTTCATCATTGGCTGGTAATCAGACGATGTTCTTGCATGTTTGACTTCAACTCACTTATTCACGTGCTTGAACTTGTACTTTGTTCGGGTCGAGATGGAGCGCAAGACCCTGGATTTTGTCTGTTAGAATCCAGGCTGCGATTTTGTGGATTATTATGATTGGTTACATGACTCGCTGATTGGATGGCTACGACCATACCTGAGTCTCTTTTATCGATCCTTATTGGATGGTTGCGTCCATGCCTTAGATCTGGATTCTTGTATACTCTGTTATGGATGGCTGCACCCATACCACATATATATCATGTATTTGAGATATCAGTTGTACTTCTCTACGTAGGTTTTGCGACGACAGTGTTTTCAGTTGGACGCGTTCTCGTAAAGCATTTCACCCCTCTCTCTCTCTTTCGGGCCTCATGCTTTAGGGGGCATCTGTTACACAGCAATTTGTCACCATCCCTGCAATCCCCATCTCACCCATTGGAGGGTCTTTTCTATGACCAATAATTAGTTTCATGCCTTGCTAATACCATCATTGCATCCCTTGCCATGAGGAAAACATTCCTTCTGTTGATCATTTCCTGAGCAGACCCCTAAAAACACATGTTTTTGCCTTGGCGCTGGTAGCCCGTTATGTCCTCGCGCCAATGAGGAAAATTAAAACTGAGCCCACGCCAGTTGGCACTCTGTCCCAGTTAAGTACCTGCGCCAATATTATTATGGAAAGTTTTTTAAAAAAAGAGGCAAAGTTTCGATTACAACAACTTCGAGGATGAGTCATCAGGAGTGGTTTCGACTGAATAACCACGGCCTTCCTCCTTTGGCATCTTGTTTCCACCTTATGGGGAACCTCCCAAGGGATAAGGCCTCCCTTCCACTATTTTAGGGATCCCAACCTCCTCCTCTCCTCTATAAATATAGCCTTCATCCATTGATGAAGGGGCTGAATAGCTGAAGGGTTGAATGGTTGAGTCTCCAAGAGCCTTCATAGCCTAAAGAATGCTGCAATAGTCCTCATAGAGCCAAATAAATAGCAAGGATATTGACGATCGAAGAGAGAGGCTTGTCCCCATTCCCGATGAGCTTTACTGAGATGTATTCCGCTAACGACCCACCGAAGGAAGATTCAGCGTCAGAGCCAGGTTGTATTTTCCTTTGTATTAATTAATGATAAGCGACTATTGGTTATGGTTCCACTTGTATTTTTCATTATGATCATGAGTTGTGTCTTCTCTAACTAATACATAATTTCATATATCAGGTTTTACGCTTGTGTTTGTCGTGTTTCTTGTGTGTGTAGGTGTTCGATCGCGGCGAGCGAGAGGATTGTGATGTGCTAGAGCAAGGAGACGGGAGCGCCATCTTCCCTACAAACAACAGCGTTGAAATTGAGGTAGGCCTTTATCACAAGTTGGTCTATTGCAATTAGGAAATTGCACCTTAGCGTGGTACGATTGTTGCTAGACCCGGTCTGGGCTAGTAGGGATTGCCTCTATCCGCAAAGGGGATTTACCTCTACAAAAAATATAAAGAAAAACATTACGAAATTATCTCATCCTAGGATGTTTGGCCTGGTACTCCCATTTTACATGTTTTATCACCAACTCAAAGTCACCTTATACTGTAATTATTTTCGCACCTAGCCTTTTCAAAATTTGAAGACCGGTGATCAAGGCTACATATTCTGCCTCATTGTTCGAACAATAAAAAGATAGATTATAAGAAAACAATCTTACATTCTGTGGGAGTTTATATGACTGATGTATAGGGCTATGGATCTAGATTCTGATACTAGCTCCAACTTTTCCTAAAGCACCATTGAAATCCACGGTCCAAAGACCCTCCTCATCATCTAGAAGCTGAACTTTTGTGGGTTGAACTGTTTCTTATTTTTTATCTGCTATATGAACCTGATCTTTACCTTTCTCTAACTCAAACTGTATTTTTTGTGATTCTACTGAATTTTTCTCTGAATTTCTTGGCTGCAAGCTTTTAGAATTCTGATTTTTGTTTTCTACATTCAAGACAACTTCGACACTATTTGACAATTCTGAAATTTCTTCACCTTCTACAAGTTGACTATCTAAATCATTAATACTATGATAATTATACAATATGAAGGACTCTAAATCAGTATTTACAGAGTGAATTGGGTGATTCTTAGATTTATCCTTGCTAGTAATCATATATTTCATTTTCACTTCTCAGTATAGCTTCCTAAGTTGGCCAAATACTACAATTGTGGCATAAGAAAAATAAAGGTCTAGAGTACCCGTTAATTTGGATCCCCAAGATGGTGAAAGAAGCATGCCATACCTTGGAGTTATGTCAACAACTACAACATCCATCAACACATTTTTGGCAAGAATCTGATCCAAAGAGACAATTAAGTCTTTGATAAGTCCAAGGCATCAGACTCTATCAGAATCAAAAGAATAGAGGTCATCAAACCCAAACTTATCCATGATGGCCTTCGGAATTTTATTATGTGAGGCCCCAAAATCTAGCATGGTATTATGGAGAATATAATCATGAATCCTCAAGTTGAGATAAAAGGGAGGGACTTCACTATCTTCAAGATTTCCATCTACGGTTGGGCCAAATAGAAGTTTGGGATGGTCATCATTGAAATTGACCATGTCTAACGTGTGATATACTTTCAACATCTTGGAAATTTGATATTTATATCTATAATTCTTTACAAGCTCAGTGAGGGGAATAGAAAATTTTAACTTCGAAATTTCACTCTCTAAGCTAAACAAGTTAGTTTGTTTCTCTACCTATTTTGCAATGGTATCTCGATTTTCACGCTGCTCTTTTGCTGAATATTCCCTCCTTTGTACATCCTTATCCTTATTTGATGTACTTATAGATGGCTCATTGTTATTTCTATGATTTATGGTAGTAGGCTCCTTCTCCTTGTTTGTACTATCTTGTGAAGTTTGTTTGGGCTGAGTATCTTTTCGCTGAGTTTTCCTCTTTTGAGTAGAAGTAATAGGAACATCTCGGTTTCTCAAACTGTATTGTCTCTGCACTAATATGAGAGCATTTAAGTACCCCCTTTGATAGTATTTAGATTGGACTACCAACCCATTATCATTTGCAAGGACATATTCTTGGTCATCTGGCACATATGTTTCCTCGGTATACTCATCATATTCTATAAGGAAAATAGGTCCATGATTTTTTGTAAGGAAATGGTTCTCTTCAACAATATTATCTTCATATCGAGGTCTTGGGAATAGTTATATTGTAATGGAGTGCTAATTTGTTGTTGAGCTTGCTGATTTGGAGCTCTTTGTTCTCTGTTCTTGATCTTGAACTATGGTTGTTGCTGTTGTCCTTGGAAATTGGGATTATGGATTTGATTGTCTGACTGACTTTCTAAAATGGGCATTCTGTCTACCATCTTATCCACATTTCTAATCAAATTATCCAACTTTTCTTTGGGTGAGGATGATGTTTCTTCCTTAATTGTGACTCTCTTTTCAACTTTGCTTTTTGATTTATTGATCAACAGATTGGCTTCAACGCTGACCACATTTCTTTGCATTTCCTCTAATGAGGTTGGGTTTATTTCTCTAAGATGATATGCCATATCATGGTCAAAGGCATCTATTTAGTGCAACAAGGCCAAGTCAGGTGGAGGTTTGATACTCGAAGGAATGGAATTGTACACCTTATTGAAACAGGTAGTATAGTCTTGAAATGATTCATTAGGTTTCCTTTTCAATGAGTTATACTCAGCCAATATCTAGAGAGGATTTTTCTTTTCCTCCCACTTAGCAAGGAAAATATCTATTAACTACTGTGAATTTTACATTGAACCAGCTGCCAAAGCTCTGAACAACTTTTTCACTTATCCTGAGAAAATTTGAGCAATAATTCTCATCTTCACATCATCATTGTATACCTATTCTAAATCTATGGAATTTGTGATTTTGTCAATTTTTTGCCGAGCTGTAACCTCGGTGGTTCCATAAAAAAGAGGTAGCCTTTGTCCATAGTTTTGAGGTAAATCAGTGACCTGGCCCAACAGAACTAATGGAGAAAATCTGGCCATAGTTGTTCTGGAAGGTAGGCTTGTAGTCATAATAGGAAGTGTTGGTATGAAGGGTAGTTGTGTAGAATGAAGTGTGGATGATAAAGAAACAACAGTGTGAGGGGATGTAGCAGTAGTGTGAATAGATGTAGCTAAAAGAGGATCAACAGACAAGAGATCCTGCTGATATTCTACAATGAAGATAAGCAGATTAAATCTATAGCAGGAAACTATAACAACAATGAACATATCAGAAATAAAACTAGCTAAATGACAGAAAGGAAAGAATGAAAACAACAGAGAAGTTGAGGCACATGGGTTGGGCCCTAACCCACGAGCCCAACTCTCTGGAACTAAATCATTAAAATGGAGTTTGTCTGCTCATTTTAGGAATAGAATAGCCTCGTTACATTTCTAAAAATTTAATCACGAAGTACAATAATAAAAATCTTAATAGCTTGTAGAAAAAGTTCCCAATAGAATCGAATCCTTCCTAGCTCTAGCTTTGCTCTATTTATTCTTGATGGCAGCTACCAACAGCTCCCTTGAAAATAGTGATTGAGTCCACTTGACTCCAAGTAAACATATATTGAGTGCACATCATCTTTTGTTTGCTTGGTTGGCTTTGATAGTTAAGTAGGGTGGAGAAACCCCCTGAATCTCTCTAGGATTTCTCAATAATTTCCTGATATTGGGCTCATTTATTCTTCAATATTGATTTTCCAATGGCATGGAGCAAGTCCCTAAATTATCTCCTTCTCCAAATCTTCATAATCTGCCAAATATTATCACAATATTCTACAAAAATAATGCAATTACCTTTAAACCTTCCTAAGAAAATATTAAAGCATAAGAAAACATTATTAAGTGTAGAAGGGGATATTGAATATATCTTTTCATGCGCATAAGGAATGTATATGGTCCTAAGAAAGGTTAGATGGGTCTTAATTAATGTCTAATTTAGAGGCCCATCATCACTCCCCTACTAAAACTGTTGTTCATCCTCTAAGAAACCTATTCATCCTCCCTGCCTTATGGTTCTTCCTGCATGATGGTTTATTTCATTTTTTGTTTATTGGCCGATGCGCTGCTCCTCTTGCTAATCTTCTTGTTATTCTTCTTTCATTTCTTCTCGTAGTTGCTTCATGGAGGTCCTTAGATGCCTTAAGAAAATCCGTTTTGCATGCCAAGAGGTGGTGGATCCACCTTTTATTTTATTTTATTCTTTCCCTTCCTTTATTTCTTTATTTTTTTAAATTTCGTGCAGAATAAACTCACAGTTCATTTTTTGTGAACTGATTTCACCCTTGGTTTCCCCTTGGCACTCCTTGTCTTCCATTACAATTAATTGCTTACTACCCACTTTCTCAAGTCCTTTTAAATTTTTCCTTGTTCTTCTTCTTGGTGGAAAAAGTGAGGCTAGTCGTTAGATAAGGCTGAGGTTTCTCTGCTACGGATTTTGGCTATATAAAAAAAATTTCCTTCCCACACTTTTTAATGTTTTATTAAGCTAAAATATATTCAAAGAAAGGGTTATATGATTGCATACCTAGGCCTTACCATTGATTTTTTTTTGCAAGTGATATTGAATCTACTAATATGGCTATTGAAGTTGTCTTTGGTGGTTCTTAAGTTGCATGTGATAATCTGCTTGAGGTCCTTTTGGAGCTTCTGAGCATAGGAGGAGGAAGTCCAAGTTTGACTACCTTTAACTAGGGTGTTGACCAAATTTTCTTTTTGTGCCAATTTGTTGTTTTCTGCTTGCAAAGGTTGGAGAGAACCTGCATTCAATAGAGAGAGATACATGGATAAATGAAATATATATATATATATATATATATATATATGAAGGCCTACTAGCTGCCTCAATGAGGTTTTCCACTAGTAGGTCTGCCTAGGCTCCTCAAAGGAGGTTTTCACCTAGGATATTTTTTTTTCTCTTTTTTCTTTCAACCCAATGACCGCCTCATGGAGGTTTTCAATCAGTGGACCAATCTTAGACACCTAAAAAGAGGTTTTCCCCTAATATTTTATTCTTCTTCCCTTTTTTTTCTTTTTCACTTTCCTACTCTACTTGAAAATACAAAACCTTTTTCAAGTATAGGAATAATTCCAATGGAGAAATGTACACATCAAGATGACAAATAAAATGAGGTGCACACTTGGAATAAATAATTTGACATGTACCTAAATATAAGAGATGAGTTTCTTTGACTAGGATTATATCAAGTACTGTTGGAGAAGAGTGTGTTTTCGTGACTTAATGATTGTTTGGAACAATATGGAAATATAGTTGTGATGCCCCAGGTCCACTTGCTGAGTTGGATCACCTTGGATGTCCTCTTCTATTATGAAATTCAAATCTTCCTCTTTTTGCTGATTTTTCTCTTTAACACATGGAGGAAATGCTGGTAAACATGAGGAAACTTTCTCAACATGTGATTCTGATGCCGGATCTTCATCAAGTGTAGCCCTAGATATTTTGATCTCCTCATTTGGATCTTATTCTTCTTGATGTTGTCCTTCAATGAAATTAAGAAAATCTCTTCTTTTAAGTACCTTTCTTTAACTAAGATGAATATCATCTAGATCAAGAGGAGATGTTTGGAAGTGTTGTACCTCATCATTGTAAGTGAGCTAAGATACTTCATTATATGGGTTTGGAAATGGTGGTATAGGTTGTTGAATAGGGGTGGATATATGAGATGGATATGGTTGAGGTTGTGGTTGTGGTGGAGGTGGATGGTAGGGATAGCATGGAGTTGGGTATGGACGATATTGAGGGAAATATTGAGGATATTGTGGATTTTCCCAATAAGGTCCTTGCCAACCATGTTACCCCGAATGATTTTGGGGTTGAGATCCCTGAGTTTTCCAAGGAGGGAGTGTGTCCCAATTAGTTTGAGATGGATGTGAATAGTCTTGAAATTGTGAAGTGGGCCTTTGCATCATATCAAGTTGACTAAGTTGCCAGGGTACCCTTGGAGCTACATAACATAGCTTCTTTGGTGATTGCCTTTCTCCATTGTCTTCTTGGTAAACTTATTTAAACCTGGGGAATGATGGAAAAAATTTAGTAGCATATGATTCTGCATGGATAAAAAAAATATCAACATCTTCTTTTCGTCATTTTTCATTCTTAACATTTCTACTTGTTCACTTAGCTTGCTAATAATTTATGTTTTAAAGTTTTCAAGAAAATTTCCAAGTTCATCTTGCCTTACCAATGTTGAGGCAGATTTACTTACTCTTTCTCTTCCTCTTGATATGCGCTTGCGTGTTTCACAAATTTATTGAAATGAAAGTTGGTGTGACATCTCCTCCACTAATGAGATTAAGGAGATCAATCCACTCATCCCTAATTGTTCTAAGTAAGAGGATTTTTAGTGTGTCAAAACCTAAATGATGCAATTTTTCCCTCTTAACATTAAACATGAACTGATCTATGAGATCCTCAAGGCTCTTGTCCTCTTTTTAATTCATTGTAAAAATTTCTTTGTTAAGATCATGGTTTTTATATTTTCCTAGGAATATCTTTTGCATATCATTCCATGATGTTATTGAATTAGTACCTAGACTGATGAACCATTTAAGAGATTTATCCATCAATGTTGCAGGAAACAATCTCAATTTTTGAGTGTGTGATAAGTAGCCATAAGATCTACAAAGTATCTCAAATTCAAAGAGAAATTTTTCTGGATCCTTTGTCCTCACACCATGGAAGATGGGAAGGAAATATGGAGGGATTTTCTTCATATGTACATTGATGTCCATATATTGAATGGGAAATCCAATAAGATATTATTCATTTTCATCATATCCATCCATCTCTTCTACCTTAAAAAGTGTATGGTTATGTGGTTCTTACTGCACCACATGTTCAAGAAGGGGGGATTGGTATTGGAGAAGTATTTTAAAAAAAAAATTCTGAGTATCCCTACTCCTATGAGGCATGAAAATCAGATTTTTTTGTATTTTTCAATATTTCAGAAACAACATGAAAAATGAAAGAAAAAAAGAATGCTAAATGAAAATCAAAGCATCTACTAGACACCTCCATGGCAACAATGCCAAAAAGTGGTGAGCCCTAGTATTGCACCAAGAGTGTTGCAACTCCCAGGGGCTACCCTACATTACTTTATCAAAATAGGGTTCATACAAACATGGAGGTGATAGTGCTATATACACAGCAGATGCATTCTACTCATGTCATCCTCTTCTGCTCTACGAAAGGTTGCTACTTCTAGGGGTTCTTAATGAAGTCTATCACACTTCAATGAAACTAAAAAAATTGCAGAAAGGAAACTAAACTAAATTTCTGAAAAGAAATGGCAAGAAAGGAAACTAATCTATCTTGCTAAAAATAAATGGCAGAAAATAAATTAATTCTAAACCACACTTAACTTGGCCAAATGGTTAAACGTACTCTACTTATCCTATGATCTATCTACCATGCTACCATGCTTCTAACCATGAAACTATTCATGATCTAACTAAAATTGAAAAAGTGTTGCTTGCAATTTGGAGGGAAAAGGGCTAAAGATGCTAATGGAGGGCTTGAACACATGGGACAAGGCTTAGAGAATTGAAAAGAGGGGTTAGATTTTATTAAAACTCATTATATCACAATAATTCTTTGGAGAGGGAGGCTTTTAAAATTGGGATGGTGGAACTGCGATGGAGGGATGGAAGTGTGATGTACAATATGCGATAGCACAATTCACAATATCACAAAGTGGGAGGAGTAGCGGAAGCGATGTTTAGGAGCGGGAGAGAAATGCGAAATGCAATGGGATAGAAACTGCGAAATTTGAAATGCAACAGGATAAAAACTGCAAAATGAGAAATGCGATGGGTGACATGGTGATAGGACTGGTGGCGTAGAGCGATGATAATATTGCAATCGGCGTCAGGAGAGATAAGTATTAACAGGAACCACATGAAACATGTGATTTTCGATTTGCGATGTGGAAGAGTACGAAGAATTACTGCAATCGGCATTTGGAGAGGAAAGTGTTAATGGAAACCAATAAAAAATGTGATTTTCTATTTTTGATGGGGATAAAAACTGTGGAATATGATTTGTGATAGGGATGATGTGGCAGAGCGCTACAGTAATGTCACAATCAGAGGTTGGGAGTGGTAAGTGTTAATGGAAACCAATAGAAAATGTGATTTGTGATTTTTGATGGGGATAAAAACTGTAGAATGTGATTTGCAATAGGAATGACCTTACAGAGTATGGAAAGAATATCGCAATCGGCGAACAGGAGCGGTAAGTATTACGGGAACCAAATCATAATGCAATTTACAATTTACGATGGGGATAAAAATTGTGGAATGCGATTTGCGATAGGGATGATGTGGCAGGGTATGAAAATAATATCTCAATCAATGAATAAAAGTGGTAAGTATTACGGGAACCAAATGAGAAATGTGATTTGCAATGAGATAAGTACGGTAGCGGGAGATTCAAGGAATAAAGGGAAAATGTTAAACTTTCAGCGTTTTGAAGTGTTTTATGAATAAAAAGGGTGTTGTTATGCTCCTATACCAATAGGTGTCATATATCATGATTGACTTGATGGGCTATGTAATATGTTCATACCTTTCCTTGTTGCAAAGGTTTTCCATATTGTCAAAAAAATCAAAAAATTTAAAAAATGTAAAGAGGGTATACCCTAAAAGAAAAATCAAAGGGTGAAAAGAATAAAAAATGGCCAAAAAAGTAAAAGAAAATGAACCCCACCAAAAGAAAGGCCAAGGAAAGTGCGCAAGTCTAAATACCACTAATTTTTGCTCTTATGTAAATAAACAAATTGTGTGCAACTTCTATCTTATGCCACAATTGATGAACAGTCAAACAGTTTAAGCTTGACTAGTTCATATTTCAATTTTATGTTTTAGAGATAGAGAATAAAATCTGACCAAACTGTTTAATCTTGGCAGATAAGTAGATAGGTAGAGTAAATAAAAGGAGCTCAATAGTTTAATCTGAGCCCTTGGATGTAATAAGGTTATATTTAGATAGATTTCTACATGTAAAAGAAAAGAAAGTGTGATAAGGGTTTGCCAGTCTAAGTGCACCGTAATAAAGAAGAAAAAATGATAGGCTAAAGTAGGTAGGGTAGGTAGATGTTGTTGTAGAATTACATGTGATGGATAATGAATCTAAATGTGTTAATATTTACTTTCATCACAAGTGCAAGGTAGACATTACACTGGAAGAAATTCAAGCAAAACAAAGTCAAATTATTAACTTCCCTTTTCATTTTTCCCTAAAAATTTCACTAATTTCCCCCAAGTACTAAGAAATTTGAAAATTAGAGGGGCTCAAGGAATTTCCTTGACTTTTGGAGGGACCAGACCCTCGGCCCAATAATTGAAAAAGCCTAAGTACTTAAAACCATTCATAATGTCATTCATTCACTTCCAAAAAAAAAATTCCTAAGTAAAATCCTATTTTAGTTAGGAAAATTGTGCAATATTTCATAAAAACCCTTTTCATTCAAGCATAAGTTAAATAAATACTTCTAATGTTTTTATACTTAGCGCTTTCCATTCATTTCCATATTAACTTTAACTTTATTATTTAATTCCCTATATGAATCAACCTTTTCCCGTATTATTTTAACTATATAAAACTCCCAAATTATTACATATCTCACCCCTTTGGTTGAAAAATAACCATACAAATATGTTAGTTGTGATTAATTAGTTGAATCTCCAAATAATTATGATCCCCACCTCCCCGTTGTATTTAAAAGGGTTAATTAACCCTCATGGTTAATTAATAACCTATCCCACCAATCAAATTGCCCCCGATATGATTAAATTATATTTAATTATATTGGGCCCGCTCCTTTATTTCCCCATCATCTCACCTCCCCGACAACCGTTTGATCAACCAGCCCAGGATCAACGGTTGTCATCCATATCGCTGCGCCCCCACATCTGAACAATAATGCATGATCACCAAGCGGTTTTCCAAACAGTGCCTCGCCATGTGTCGTGAGCTGTAGGAATCGTTGGCCCTCCGTTGAAAACTGCTCGTTCCCAAAAGAGGTGCGATGTATACCACTTACTGCCATTCCGCCTATGACAAAACAATATTTCCTGCTTACGTCATCTACCATAAATATAAACCCCACCAACCTTTGATTTTCCAAATAAAACAAACCAACGCGCGTCATTTTCATTATCTTGTACAGCGACCAGTGTCCCATGTAAAAAATTCAAAACCAACTGTCTAAGACTGTCAACTGCCACCTTGCTGAGAAACTTGCAGACGAACAATCCGGAAACCATCAGCAGTTGCCAACACCTGTTTTCATCACTGTCCACTTCCCGGAAAATAGGTATTTATCCAAATTCTTGTCGAACCCTGCAAAATCTTGGTTTTTGATTTAATTCCACAGGAAAAGACTAAAACATAGTTCAATTTGGTCTTTATTCCACTCTTAAATTCCCAGACCTGTAATTGTATTCCCAGATCTGTAATTTTTCCTGTTTTTCCATTAAAACCCAACTTCCTTTCTGAATCCACAAGAACAAGAAATGGAAATCCTGTGGCTTTGAATGGTGCACCACTGAATACCCCTCATAAAGATTTAGACTATATGCCTCTAGCAGATAGGGATTTCCAGATTAAAGACCTCATCCTTAGTGAAAATCCTCTTAGAATTTTTTGCCAATGTAGAGATAGTTACCAGAATGGCTTTGAAATTTTGGGACTGTGGGAATCCAATCTTCCGATGTATCTTTTACCCTCAGTTCATATTTTTCCTGAAATAATTCATCACTTCCATGCCAATTATGATCCCAATCAACGAGCAGTCATGTCCCCGAGTCAAACCTTCCTTTTCCCAATAACTGCTCAATCTATCAATGAAATGTTACAGTTTCATCTTGGTCAAGCCCTAACTCCCCTTTCCATGGGAGATTTACTTGAAAAATCGACCAATTTATCCCAAGAATAGTTGAATCGGCTCTGTCAGACTTTTATGCTTCAAGAACATCAACCCAAAGGCCCTCCTCCTTATGGATATACTTTTTTCATAGATATGGGCAGACTCATTTTGAATATGACATCTTCTATAATGGGTTTCAACACCAGTGAATACGTTTATAATTTAACCCTAGTGTTGTTGTCAATTTTTACCCCTGGAAAACCCCCTACTGTTAAATATGATTTTTCTTCCTACATTGCTAATAAAATTCATGACCAGTTCATGAAATTGGAAGATGAATTTTTTTTTAAGTATTCCATTGTTATATACCATCTCATGCTCTATTATCAATCAGAGAGATTCCCCTTCCATGTCATGAAACTTGATACCAAAGGAAATCCAAGGTCTGTAATTTTTTGGTATACAATCTTCCATAATTCCTTTGAGTCTCCTTATTCTTACAATGAGTTTATTGACCTATTTGTGCACCCTACAACTACCTTATTAACAGGAGTTTCCCCTCCTAGGGTCAATAATGATATGAAGAAAATTCTCCAACTTTCCAAGCAATACAGGATAGGTAATTGGTACCTATACCAGAATCATACAGAAATTAGAATATATGGTTGTGAGCTATGTCCTTTCAAGCTACCAAAGTATGTCCCAATGAGGCTCTTTGGCTTAGAGTATTTCAGACAAATGATAAATTCAGACATAGTCCATTTTTGCAATGCAAAGAAAAAAGCTCAGCTCAGAATTAAGAGTCAATTAGGTCCTTTTGTCTATAATTCTAGAGATGCCGGAAAAGAAGCTGAAAGAATCCTAGATGATTATCTCAAATTGCAAAAAAATTTCCACTGGGTACCTTATGACCCAAACAGTTTTATTTTTGATAGGAGGATGAAAAAAAAATTGTCACCATACCTTCACCATAGAATTCCAGAAATTGAACAATTTGCAAATATGGATGAATGGATGGAAGGGACCTTAATAGAACAAGATAGTGAATAGGTCAGTGTTGAAAATGTTATGAAATATCTTGAGAAAATACTTGACCTGGACTCTTTTGGGCAGGTACAAAGACCAGGAATTGGTCCTTCTTCTGCTGGAACATCTCACCAAAATTTGCAGGAAATCAGTGCACTAGCCACATTAGCATCCAAAGGGAAGGAAAAGGAGATTGATATTCAAGTTACAAAGAAATTCACAATGGCATAGCAGCCTAAAACTTCTAAGGAACAGGCCCAAATACAGACTTCCCCCACTTAGATTAATGTATCAGAAATTTTAATTTTTCAAACTCCTCTCAATGAAGAAAAAGGTAAGAAGAGAGATGCATAAACAACTACCCCTATCAGTGGATCTTCAGAACAACCTGGTGTCAAAAGAAAAATATTGAATCCTCTTTCAGAAGTAGAATTTTTTCAAAAAACCACTGATATTCAGAGGAGAGAAGAGTTAGAGAGTTAGCAAACATTCAAAATCAGTGGAACATCCACTGACTCACAAAGAAAAGAAATACAAAGACAACAAAGTGCAAAAGTATCTTCCTTCAAACCACCAATGAACGATGCCTGGGATATTAAAAAGACATTTATAAATATAAAGGCCAGAAATGAGCCATTAAGACTTCAAGTCTATAATCAATATTTGAAGATATCTCCCAAAAATAAACAAAGATTGATGTCAGCCTATGACATCCAACAAGGTAAAATGGTGATGAGTCATTTCAAACCCAAAGTGCAGCAGCCTCAAACAGCTGCAGATTATGTCAGAACCAATTTTTAAGTCATGGAAAAGGATATTCATCCTTTGGATTAGATTGAGCTGCACAAACAAACTGGTGAAATGATTTACTCAACTTTGACTGATAAATCAATGATGGCCCAAAGATTACAGAATTCCTTGGATAATACTACTGCTCAATTACATCTTGAAAAAGCTTCTTCCCAAGCTAAGGACAACAGAATAAAGACTTTGGAATAAATAATTATTGGATTGGGTCATAATCCCAAAGATGTTAAGGCTATAGAAGCCTTGATTAAGAAGAAAGATGATGATATTGCAGCCTTAAGAAAACAACTAAAGTTGATATCTTCAAGGCATCCACAAACTGCAGAAATCATAAAGAAAATCTCTGAAGAAGAATTGATGGATTTGCTCTTGAAACTTAATGAGAAAATAAATGAGACTGAAAAAGAACTATCACAGGGCAACACTTCCAATTTAAGCACTGAAGAATTAATAAAATCAATGGAGGAATTGAAACTCCAAGTGACAGAGCTCCAGAAAACAAAGGTACAATTTACCACTTTAGAACAAAAATATGATCTCTCAAAGATGAGTGTTGCAGAAAAAAAAAGAGAGATCAACAGATTAGAAAAATTGGTCAAAGCATTGGAGAAGGATCTCACATTGGAGAAGCCTTTGTAGGAAATCAAATAAATTCTTTGGGCCAGCATCACTCAGTCAATAAATGATGTCTGGCTATCAATTCAAATAATGTATGAGCAGAATGATTTAGTTAAATTTTCTCTGGAATAAGTTCAAAAGGTAAGAGAAGAATTAGGAAATATGCCTGAAGAAGCCAATGAGCTTATACAATTTTTAAATACCAAGAACAGATATCAACTTGAAGAGCTAGGCATCTAAGACAGAATAGGAACAATTTTGGAGGTAAAAGGGTTTTTACTAAAAGAACTCTGATGCAGAACCTAGAAAGAAGATGCTATGATATGCAGGAAGAAATCAATGTCTTTACAAAGAAATTGGATATTTTTCAGAGTAAAGGATTGCCAAGCCTTTTACTTTCATATGATAAATTAATAAGCCTTGAAAGCTATGTTGAGAAATTGAATAAGTATGCTAACAACGAGGCCAGTTCATCGACCAGTTCATCAGTAGCAAAAGCATTGCCTACAGGCAAAATTCTTCATGACAGTCTGGAAAATTTGTTTTATCTCGAACATGAGGTAAAGCACTTATTCCCAATTCAGCCTACTTTCTTTATATATACAGAGACTGATGAGACTCTGAGGAAGCTTCAAAGAACCAAAATACCATAAGGAAAATGGTGGGAAGAGATGTTAGACATTTTGTAAAAATTATCCTTGCATGAATTTTGATTATTTACTACAGTAAGTCATGATAAAAAGGATAAACAGAGATCAAACAGGTCAAAGTGTATCAGTACAGGTAAAGAGTATCAGTAAAACAGAGTAGCCAACACAGAATTACTAGAGAGGACAATAGCAAGCCAAATCATAGGGCCTGCCTCCAGCACATTCATGAAAAAAAGGAACAACACAAAATCAATTATCTTTTCTCTTATCCACGAGACCATCTATCTCTATTTTCTTGTAACATATTCATGAGTCATCCTAAATTATATCTCACTTTGTTAGGAGATATTTTTTATCATTTTTTGTATAAATACACCCTCAATTGGAGTATTGGGTGGTGGAATTCATATATTTTGTTGTAATATTGATTACTTTGGAATAAAGTGTTGTTGGACAATTTTTGCATGGCTAGCTGGATAAGGAATTGATGCAAAGGACTTTTCACAAGATTCTCGAATCAAACAATGGATCAATAAGTCATCTATCTCTTATGTTTTAAAGTTTTATACTTGTTTATTATACCATTTCTGTTTCATATCTGAATTATAAATGAAAAGGAATAATTCAAAAAGTGCTTAAGTGCAATCTGTTTTCAATCGTTATTATTCTTAATGTTTTCTTTTGAACTAGTAGAAACAATGAATTCTTAATTGCTCATGTTTTCTAGTTTAATCATTTTGATTATTTGGTAAAGAATACTTAATTTCTCTTTATTAATAATCATTCAAGTTCCCTCTTTCGAAATATGTTGAAGGATTCTTAATTTCCCTTCACCCATTTTGAGTCCATTTCATTCATATTAGATATTAAATTGTTCCCTATTTGATTACCTCACCCTGTGAAACCATCTCTTGTTAAGAAACTTAATCCAGTTAAGCCATCTTTCTTTGACTCCATTATCCCAATGGCCTAAACTATTCAGTCTTACCCTTCTGCTATAGAATTTCATCACCCAAACACAATAAAAATCCTTGTACTTTCATAACTAGCCTAATATCTTTCAAAACAAAGCTAAAACTTAAAGAGAGAGCCCTCTCTGGGTACAGATTGGATAGATTATGTACATAAAAGTTGGTTTGTGGTTACCTCGGACCCCTTTCCTCTTCCCTACAACTTCAAGGAAAATCTGAGTGATAACATAGTGGTGACTCCACTAGGGACTGAACAATTTGTTTAATACTATTGTTTACTTTATAAACTACAGATGGAGCCTGAAGTTAGCCAGGTAGCCTTTGAAATTGCTCTTGCTTTGCAATTTCATAAGTAAATAAATGATGCTTCAGTCTATCTCAGGTCTAGTTTATGAAATGAACATTCGGTGTCAGATATTTGATCAGTTCCTCTAGTCAAATAAATATTTAAGAAAATCTAAATCCAATATCTAAAACCTCTTAAAGAAATTGTTGAAGTTGTATTGTTGATTCCATTAAAAAAAAAAAAAAAAAAAAAAAAAATCACCTAGAAATCTGGCTTCAGAAAGGTCTCATTACACCAGGGCTAATCCTGATCCAAATCCATCACCTGTGTTTGAAAATATGAATCTGATCCCCAGAATTCTTAGGAGACAAGAGAGCCAAGAAAGTTCTGCTAGTTCTCGGCCTCTCTATAGATCAATATCATGTCCTGTGAAGTGGATTTACCTTGAGGACGAACCTTTGGATGAGCAATTTGAAACATCTTTATTTGTAAATTTTTCTGAATCTGAGTTGTCCTATTTGATTCAAGACCCAGTATTTATTGAAGATTTACAATTTGAATTTGTTACTTCACTTCTTGATAAATATTTGCAAGATTCCATACAATCTGAGCTTACCTTTGAAGGAACATCAAATCTTTCTGTGATCACTTCAGCCTCTCCAAGTTCATCAACATTTCCTCAAACATCTCAACCTCAAACTACTCCTTCTACTCCTCCATCCACTACTCCCAGACCAACCTCAACTGTTATTTCATCTCTATCTCCTGCAATGGAAAACAGATATGCCCCCTTAGTGTTACCAGCCAATCCAGTGGCTATGCCACAAGACTACCAAAGTAAAATCACTCCTTTCGATGGTTCTGGTACCTACACTGCACAACAGCATACTAAAAAGATGACCGATTATTTTGAAATTTATGAAATAGATGTTGATGATGTAAGAATGAGAATATTTGTTCAAAGTCTTACTGGAGAAGTTAGAACCTGGTTTAGAGCCCTTCCTGCAAATAGTTTCACTGACCTACAAGCTCTTTATAGAACATTTTTAAACAGATGGGAAAAGAAGAAAGATCTTTTTCAAATCTTATCAGACTATGGAAATCTAAAGAGAGGAACACAAGAGACTGTGCAAGACTACTGCACCAGGTTCAATGATGTTTACAATGCTATTCCCCAAAACCTTAGACCTCCTCTAGATTCAGCATTAATAAAATTCTCTAATGGATTTGATTCTGAGATGGCGTATCAGCTTAGGGAAAGATATCCTCAAACTTTAGAAGATATGCAAAGTATAGATGTTAGTGTTGAAGCCAACCTGATAGCTAGACGAGCTAAAGCGAGAAGTGAAAGGAGAATACCTTTAAACGAAGAACCCTCAGCTTTTGAAAAGAAACTAGATGCTATTATTAAAGGGATGGAAAGGCTAGGAGATAGAGTAGAAAAAATTGAAAGGAAATCTCCTTGGGATGGTCAGTCGAGAAATACTGGGAGAAATCCAAATTTCAGAAAGAACCAAAACCAAAATACTGGAAAAACTGGTCCCGACCAAAATCTTAGGCCCCCATTCCAGGAAAATTATGTTGAAGCCTCAAATTATGATGAACCAACAGAAGATGCTCAAATAAACAACTTGACTAGACGCAAGAACGAACCAGAAATTTTCTTGACCCAAGATAATGAAGAAGCTCACATTCTTAAACAATTCCAAAATAATTCAGGAGAATCATTTGACTTCAAGGAGGGATATGATACAACCATTTATTAAGTCCATAAGCAATATAATCTTAGGAGCAAAAGAATTGATGTCCCAGAAAAAAGTAAACAAAAAGCTACAAAACAACCCCTCAAAGGTAAAACCAATACTTCCCCTGTACATATTCTTTCTAGATCAGATCCTAATCCTGCTAACCTAATAATTAAAGATGTATCTGATAGTCAACTAAATAATAGACAACTTTCCAATACTCTTCCTTCTAAAGGAAATGTAGAGGAACCTTCGGAAGTTAATTCGGAAATAACTTCAGCCCACAACCCCACTCCTAAGAAGGAAAAAAATATTGAAGACACAGAAGATAAAGAGAATCCAACTTTCCGAAATACAATAACTCAGACTGAAAAACATTTTAATCTGGAGGCTGAAGTGGCCAAATTAAAAATAGTTGTTCCATTGTCTGAATTAGCTAAACATGATGTCTACCGAAGTCAAATCAATATATCACTCAAAATCACTGGAAGTGATGATTTAGTAAACATTTTTTATGACCAACCCAAATTACTCTTTGGCCCTGAAGTAAATGGAAAACAAGGTAATGGAGGAACTCCTCCATTCTATATAAGTTTGAACATACATGATAAAATACTTCATAATGCCATGCTTTATTTTGGGGCATCTCACAATCTAATGCCCAAATCTGTAATGGAGAAATTAAACCTAGATATCACCAGACCATAAAAATATCTCTTTTCTTTTGATTCAAATCAGGTGAGATGTTTAGGATTAATCAAAGACTTGTGTGTTTCACTGGTTCAATACCCTACAAAAAAAATTTTGATGGATATAGTAGTAGCAGATATTCCTCCAAAATATGGTATGCTATTGTCCAGATCTTGGGGTGCAAAGCTTCAAGGATCCCTTCAATTGGACATGTCATATGCTACCATTTCAATTTTTGGTCACCCAAAGAAGCTATATAGAGAAACTTTAATGAAATATGTAGTTATTAGTCAGGAGAAACCTGAAAATTTCCCCATCTACTCAGTACACTTTGATATGGATTCATTTATTCTTTATAATGTTGAAAGTGATCCTCCCACTGAATTAGAAGTTCCAGCAGCAGAAAAAAAATAAATTACAAATGAAAAATATAGTGTTAAAATCCAAGAAATCTCTGAGAACAATGAAATATCAGATACCCAAGAGAAACCAGAAGAAAGTAAAAAACCAGATCTCACTGTTAAAAAAGTTCCTGAAACTCCTGACACCAATTATGAACATGAAATTCTTTGGCATTTAGAATTTGATGGTTCAGTTAACAAGTTAGGAGCGGGAGCTGGAATTTGGATACATAACCTTGAAAATGATCATGCTGAAGGCCATGCTTACAGATTAAAATTTAAGTGCACCAATAATATGGCAGAATATGAAGCTCTTTTGCTAGGTCTTAAACTTGTTAACATATTAGGGGAAATTAGAGTATCTGTCATAGGAGATTCTGATTTAATTATTCAACAGATTAAAGGACACTTTCTAACAAATGATCCCAGACTGAGATAATATAGAGGAACAGTTGTAGAGATTCTCAATACTTTTCTACAGACTCAGCTTGCTAAAATCCCAAGAAAACAAAACTTGCACGCTCATAGTCTTGCAATGTTTTCCAGCACTTGTAAATTACCATTCGAACCTAATCATCAGTTCACAGCTGATATTAGACACAGACCAGCCATACCTAAAAATTTTAACAACTGGCAAGTGTTTGCAAATGATGATCAGATTAACAATTTCTTGACTCTAGAAAATAAATTTTCTAATAGTAACATAGATGAAGATACAGTCATTGAATCTGATCAAATAAATGAACAAGAAACAGACATTTCAGAAGAAAGTGCAACTCAAATGCTTCATCCAACAAAGTTCACCAAAAAAGAAATGCAGGACCTTAAACAAATGGAGATTGATGAGATTATAGGAGAATCTGAGATCATTAATTTAAAATACAATCATTTGCCTAAAGGATTAACTCCTCTGGAAGAAATTTTCGATTCTAATGATATTCCAAAGAAACCCAAAATGGAACCATTGAAAGCAGATATTGAGGAATATAATTTGGGAACTGAAGAGAATCCTAAAATGATACAGTTATCTAAATCTTTGTCTCCTGATCAAAAACTAAAATATGTGGAACAAGTGAGAGAATTCCAGGATGTCTTTGCCTGGAGTTATGAAGACTTGAAATCATATGATACCTCTATAATTAAGCATACAATACCTCTGAAATAAAATCAGAAACCATTTAAACAGAAACTTAGAAGAATCAACCCTGTACTGCTGCCTTTAATTGAAAAATAAATCAAACGAATGTATGAAGCAGGGATAATTGCTCCTATTAGGTTTTCAGAGTGGGTGTCTAATTTAGTACCTACTAGGAATAAAATTGGAGAGATCATATTATGTGTTGATTTAAGAAATACAAATAAGGTTTCTTTGAAGAATAATTACCCTTTACCTAAAATGGATCACATTTTACAAAGGGTAGTAGGTGCTTCTAGGATTTCTCTTCTAGATGGATTCTCAGGATACAACCAGATTTTGGTTCATCCTGATGACCAGGAAAAAACAACTTTTACAACACCGTGGGGCACATCCAAGTACATTAAAATTCCATTTGGACTTAAAAATGCAGGAGAAACCTTCCAAAGAGCAATGGACATTGCATTTGCAAAAGAAATTCATGACTTTCTTGTTATATATCTGGATGATTTAACTATTTTTTCTAAATCGATTAGCAACATTTGGACCATCTCAGACAAGTATTCATAAAATGCAGAAAGTATGGTATCTCTTTGAATCCAAAGAAGTCCTTGTTTAGTCTTAAATAAGGTAAACTCTTGGGACATATCATCTCCAAATATGGTATTAGAATTGATCCTGCTAGAATAGAAGCTATATTGCAGATACCTCACCCTAGAAATGTCAAAGAACTTCAAGCTTTCCTAGTAAAAATCAATTTTTTGAAAAGATTCATATCTAGCTTAGCTGAGCTAATTAGATTGCTTAATAACATGTTAAGAAAGGATTCAAGTATTAAATGGACAGTAGAAGCCAAACAAGCATTTGAATAAATTAAAATGGCTTTGACCAAAACCCCGGTCCTTACAAGTCCACAATTTGATAGAGACTTCATAATATTTTCATTCGCATCAGAACACATTGTAGCAGCTGTTTTATTACAAAAGGATGATCAAGGATGTGAAAAACCTATAGCCTTTTTTAGTAAAGCACTAAGGGATGCATCATTAAAATACAACATCATGGAAAAACAAGCTTTTACACTTGTAAAATCCATTAAATATTTTAGAATCTATATATTGTATTCACATGTGATAGCCTATGTACCAAATGTTGTTGTCAAAGACATCTTAACTCAAGATGGAATTGAGGGAAAAGGAGGTAAATGGATTGCTACCATATTAGAGTATGATATTGAAATAAAACCTACAAAGCTTATAAAGGGACAGGGATTGGCTCAACTCATGACAAAAAAAATTTGTCAAGCCCTGGATATTAATGAACTGGATGACAAACAGGAGATGGAGACTCCAGAAATCAGCCAGGCATTCTTAGATTCACCTTGGTATGCTAATATAATTTATGTACTATTAAACCTGCAAGCTCCTCTAGGGTTATCCAGAACAAAGAAAAGGTTTTTAACGATGACATCTTCAAAGTTTTGTATTTTAGATAATGTTCTATTTTAGAAAAATCATGAAGGTATTCTATTGAATTGTTTGTTAAAAGATGAAGCTGACAAGGCTCTCCATGAATTTCATGCAGGAGACTATGGTGGACACCTTTATTGGAAATCAACTGCAGACAAGATCCTAAGGGCTGGATTTTATTGGCCAACCTTGTTCTCTGATGTAAATAAATTTTTCACTTCTTGCCATAAATGTCAAATTTTTGAAGGCAAGAGAAAACTATTACCATTACCCCTGAAAAAAATTTCCACTATAAAACCTTTCCAACAATGGAGCCTGGATTTCATTGGAGAAATCCATCCTCCTTCTTCTAGCCAACACAAATGGATCCTCACTGCCACGGACTATTTTACCAAATGGATAGAAGAAATTCCTTCCAGACAAGCCAATGACACTATGATCATAGGATTCCTAGAAACTAATATATTATCAAGATTTGGTTGTCCTAATAAAATCATAATTGATAATGTTGCTGCCTTCAAATCTAAGAAAATGACAAGTTTCTGTAACAAATATCATATCACCTTAAGCCATTCCACAACCTATTACCCTCAAGGTAATGGACTAGCTGAATCTTCCAACAAGAGTCTCATCAATATTATTAAGAAATTATTGGAGGAAAACAAGAAAAATTGGCACAAGAAACTTACAAATGCACTGTGGGTAGACAGACTCACCACCAAAAAATCTATTGGGACCAGTCCTTATGAGTTATTCTATGGCATTGAGGTTGTATTTCCTTCATCTTTAGGAGTTCCTATAATGAAATTTATTCAAGAAGCTCAGGTTGAACCTAATTATATTCAAAGGAGAATAAATCAGACTATCAATTTGCAGCAGACCAGAGAGGAAGTATATCAGAGATCCCAAGTATTGCAGGAGAAAATAAAGAAGATATTTGACAAAAGGACCAAGGTAGAATATTTCCAACTTGGAAACGAAGTTTTAAGATGGGATTCTAGAAGAGAGGATAAGGGAAAACATGGGAAGTTTGACTTCCTGTGGAAAGGACTTTATATTATTCATGCTTTACAATGAAACAATACATATTTTCTGAAAAACTTGGATGGTACAAAAACTGAAGATGGGCCAGTTAATGGTCGAATGTTGAAACATTACTTTGATCCCATTTATTAGGATATCCTAATTTTTAACATGTACATACTATATCCTTTGTAATGTCACAACTTTGAGTGGATAGTAACTTGCTGGAGTTAAATCCCAAAGAGAAGGCCCTAAGCTTCAGAAGTATTACTATCATACATACAATAAAGCAACAAGCAGAAGAAGATTCCATATTTCAGTCAAAATTATTCTGAGGACAACTGACATGCTGTTCTTGACTTTTCACCAGGAAAATTCATCCCCAAGTGGAGCCAGTGTTATGAAACTATACCAATAGGTGTCATATGTCATGATTGACTTGATGGGCTATGTAATATGTTCATACCTTTCCTTGTTGCAAAGTTTTTCCATATTGTCAAAAAAATCAAAAAATTTAAAAAATGTAAAGAGGGTATACCCTAAAAGAAAAATCAAAGGGTGAAAAGAATAAAAAATGGCCAAAAACATAAAAGAAAATGAACCCCACCAAAAGAAAGGCCAAGGAAAGTGCACAAGTCTAAATACCATTACTTTTTGCTCTTATGTAAATAAAAAAATTGTGTGCAACTTTTATCTTATGCCACAATTGATGAACAGTCAAACAGTTTAAGCTTGACTAGTTCATCTTTCAATTTTATGTTTTAGAGATAGAGAATAAAATCTGACCAAACTGTTTAATCTTGGTAGATAAGTAGATAGGTAGAGTAAATAAAAGGAGCTCAATAGTTTAATTTGAACCCTTGGATGTAATAAGGTTATATTTAGATAGATTTCTACATGTAAAAGAAAAGAAAGTGTGATAAGGGTTTGCCAGTCTAAGTGCATGCTAATAAAGAAGAAAAAATGGTAGGTTAAAGTAGGTAGGGTAGGTAGATGTTGTTGCAGAATTACATGTGATGGATAATGACTTTAAATGTGTTAATATTTACTTTCATCACAAGTGCAAGGCAGACAATACACTGGAAGAAATTCAAGCAAAACAAAGTCAAATTATTAACTTCCCTTTTCATTTTTCCCTAAAAATTTCACTAATTTCCCCTAAGTACTAAGGCATTTGAAAATTAGAGGGGCTCAAGGCATTTTCTTGACTTTTGGAGGGACCGAACCCTCGGCCCAATAATTGTAAAAGCCTAAGTACTTAAAACCATTCATAATGTCATTCATTCACTTCCAAAAAATCTTTTCCTAAGTAAAATCCTATTTTAGTTAGGAAAATTGTGCAATATTTCATAAAAATCCTTTTCATTCAAGCATAAGTTAACTACATACGTCTAATGTTTTTATACTTAGCGCTTTCCATTCATTTTCATATTAACTTTAACTTTATTATTTAATTCCCTATATGAATCAACCATTTCCCATATTATTTTAACTATATAAAACTCCCAAATTATTACATATCCCGCCCCTTTGGTTGAAAAATAACCATAAAAATATGTTAATTGTGATTAATTAGTTTAATCTCCAATTAATTATGATCCCCGCCTCCCCGCTGTATTTAAAAGAGTTAATTAACCCTCGTGGTTAATTAATAACCTATCCCACCAATCAAGTCCATGATCAACGGCTGTCATCCATATCGTTGTGCCCCCAAGTCCGAACAATAATGCGTGATGGCCAAGCGGTTTTCCAAACAGTGCCTTGCCACGAGTCGTGAGTTGTATGGAATCGCTGGCCTTCCGCTGAAAACCGCTCGTTCCCAAAAGCGGTGCGATGTATACCGCTTACTGCCCTTCTACCTATGACAAAACAATCATTCCTACTTACATCATCTGCCATAAATATAAACCCCACCAACCTTTGATTTTGAAAATAAAACAAACCAACGCACGTCATTTTCATTATCTTGTACAGGGACCAGTGTCCCATGCAAAAACTTCAAAACCAACTGTTGAAGACTGTCAACCGCCACCTTGCTGAGAAACTTGCAGACGATTAATCCAGAAACCATCAGTAGTTTCCAACAATTGTTTTCATCACTGTCCACTTCCCAGAAAATAGGTATTTATCCAAATTCCTGTCGAACCCTGCAAAATCTTGTTTTTTGATTTAATTCCACAGGAAAAGACTAAAACATAGTTCAATTTGGTCTTTATTCCACTCCTAAATTCCCTGACCTCTAATTGTATTCCCAGACCTGTAATTTTTCCTGTTTTTCCATTAAAACCCAACTTCCTTTCTGAATCCACAAGAACCAGAAATGGAAATTCTTGTGGCTTTGAATGTTGCACCACTGAATGCCTCTCATAAAGATTTAGACTATATGCCTCTAGCAGATAGGGATTTCCAAATTAAAGACCTCATCCTTAGTGAAAATCCTCTTAGAATTTTTTTCCAATGCAGAGATAGTTACTAGAACGGCTCTGAAATTTTGGGACTGTGGGAACCCAATCTTCCGATGTATCTTTTACCCTCATTTCATATTTTTCCCGAAATAATTCATCACTGCCATGCCAGTTATGATCCCAATCAATGAGAAGTCATGTCCCTGAGTCAAACCGTCCTTTTCCCAATAACTGCTCAATCTATCAATGAAATTTTATAGTTTCATCCTGGTCAAGCCCTGACTCCCCTTTCCATGGGAGATTTACTTGAAAAATTGACCAATTTATCCCAAGAAGAGTTGAATCGGCTCTGTCAGACTTTTATGCCTCAAGAACATCAACCCAAAGGCCCTCCTCCTTATGGATATACTTTTTTCACAGATATGGGCAGACTCATTTTGAATATGATATATTCTGTATTGGGTTTCAACACCAGTGAATACGTTGATAAGTTAACCCTAGTGTTTTTGTCAATTTTTACCCCTGGATAGCCCCTGCTGTCAAATATGATTTTTCTTCCTACATTGCTCATAAAATTCATGACCAGTTCATGAGATTGGAAGATGAAAAAGTTTTTAAGTATTCCACTGTTATATACCATCTCATGCTCTATTATCCATTAAGAGAGTTTCCCCTTCCATGTCATGAAACTTGATACCAAAGGAAATCCAAGGCCTGTAATTTTTTGTTCTGCAATCTTCCATAATTCCTTTGAGTCTCCTTATTCTTACAATGAGTTTATTGACCTATTTGTGCACCCTGCAACTACCTTATTAACAGGAGTTTCCCCTCCTAGGGTCAATAATGATATGAAGAAAATTCTCCAACTTTCCAAGCAATACAGGATAGGTGATTGGTACCTATACCGGAATCATACAAAAATTAGAATATATGGGTGTGAGCTATGTCCTTTCAAGTTACCAAAGTATGTCCCAATGAGGCTCTTTGCCTTAGAGTATTTCAGACAAATGATAAATTTAGACATAGTCCATTTTTGCAATGCAAAGAAAAAATCTCAGCTTAGAATTAAGAGTCAATTACGTCCTTTTATCTGTAATTCTAGAGATGCCAGAAAAGAAGCTAAAAGAATCCTAGAAGATTATCTCAAATTGCAAAAAAGTTTTCACCGGGTACCTTATGACCTAAAAAGTTTTATTTGTGATAGGAGGATGAAAAACAAATTGTCACCATACCTTCACCATAGAATTCTAGAAATTGAACAATTTGCAAATATGGATGAATGGATGGAAGGGACCTTAATAGAACAAGATAGTGAACATGTCAGTGTTGAAAATGTTATGAAAGATCTTGATAAAATACTTGACCTGGACTCTTTTGGGTAGGTGCAAAGACCAGGAATTGGTCCTTCTTCTGTTGGAACCTCTCACCAAAATTTGCAGGAAATTAGTGCACTAGCCACATTAGCATCCAAAGGGAAGGAAAATGAGACTGATATTCACGTTACAGAGAAATTCACAATGGCATAGCAGCCTGAAACTTCTATGGAATAGTCCCAAATATAGACTTCCCCCACTCAGATTAATGTGGCAGAAATTTCAATTTTGCAAACTCCTCTCAATGAAGAAAAAGGTAAGAAGAGAGATGTAGAAACAGCTACCCCTATCAGTGGATCTTCAAAACAACCCAGTGTCAAAAGACAAAGATTAAATCCTCTTTCAGAAGTAGAATTTGTTCAAAAAACCATTGATAGTCAGAGGAGAGAAGAGTTAGATAGTCAGCAAACATTCACAATCAGTGGAACATCCACTGACTCACAGAGAAAAGAAATATAAGGACAAAAACGTGCAGAAGAATCTTCCTTCAAACCACCAGTGAAGGATGCCTAGGATCTTAAAAAGACATTTATAAATATAAATGCCAGAAAAGAATTCAAGTCTATAATCAATATTTGAATATAGCTCCCAAAAATCAACAAAGATTGATGTCACCCTATGACATCCAACAAGGTAAAATGGTGATGAGTCATTTCAAACCCAAAGTGCAGCAGCCTTAAACAGTTGCAGATTATGTCAGAACCAATTTTCAAGTCATGGCAAAGGATATTTATCCTTTGGATCAAATTGAGCTGCATAAACAAACTGGTGAAATGATTTACTCAACTTTGACTGATAAATCAATGATGGCCCAAAGATTACAGAATTCCTTGGATAATACTACTGCTCAATTACCTCTGAAAAATCCTCTTCCCAAGCTAAGGACAATGGAATAAAGACTTTGGAAGAAATAATTATTGGATTGGGTCATAATCCCAAAGATGTTAAGGCTATAGAAGCCTTGATTAAGAACAAAGATGATGATATTGCAGCCTTAAGGAAATAGCTAAAGTTGCCATCTTCAAGGCATCCACAAACTACGGAAATCATAAAGAAAAACTCTGAAGAAGAATTGATGGATTTTCTCTTGAAACTTAATGAGCAACTAAATGAGACTGAAAAAGAACTTGAAAAGGCATTAAAGGATAAGCAGCTAAACATTCTAGCATCTACAACATAAGTGATTACAGGTACAACAACAGATCAGTCAGCGCGACTCTCATAGGGAAACACTTCCAATTTAAGCACTGAAGAATTAATAAAATCAATGGAGGAATTGAAACTCCAAGTGACAGAGCTCCAGAAAACAAAGGTACAATTTACCACTTTAGAACAAAAATATGATATCTCAAAGATGAGTGTTACAGAAAAAGCAAGAGAGATCAACAGATTAGAAAAATTGGTCAAAGCATTGGAGAAGGATAACACATTGGAGAAGCCTTTGAAGGAAATCAAAGAAATTCTTTGGGCCAACATCACTCAGTCAATAAATGATGTCTAGCCATCAATTCAAATAATGTATGAGCAGAAAGATTTAGTTAAATTGGCTCTGGAAGAAGTTCAAAAGGCAAGAGAAGAATTAGTAAATATGCCTGAAGAAGCCAATGAGCTTATACAATTTTTAAATACCAAGAACAGATATCAACTTGAAGAGCTAGGCATCCAAGACAGAACAAGAACAATTTTGGAGGTAAAAAGGGTTTTTACTAAAAGAACTCTAATGCAGAACCTAGAAACAAGATGCTATGATATGCAGGAAGAAATCAATGCCTTTACAAAGAAATTAGATATTTTGCAGAGTAAAGGATTTCCAAGTCTTTTAGTTTCATATGATAAATTAATAAGCCTTGAAAGCTATGTTGAGAAATTGAATAAGTATGCTGAAAACCAGGCCAGTTCATCGACCAGTTCATCAGTAGCAAAATCATTGCCTACATGCAAAATTCTTCATGACAGTCTGGAAAATTTGTTTTATCTCGAACATGAGGTAAAGCACTTATTCCCAATTCAGCCTAATTTCTTCAGATATACAGAGACTGATGAGACTCTGAGGAAGCTTCAAAGAACCAGAATACCAAAATCACAATGGTGGGAAGGGATGTTAGACATTTTGTAAAAATTATCCTTGCATGAATTTTGATTATTTACTACAGTAAGTCATGATAAAAAGGATAAATAGAGATCAAACAGGTCAAAGTGTATCAGTACAGCTAAAGAGTATCAGTAAAACAGAGCAGCCAACACATAATTACTAGAGAGGACAGCAGCAAGCCAAATCATAGGGCCTACCTCCAGCACATTCATGAAAAAAAGGAACATCGCAACATCGGTTATCTTTTCTCTTATCCACGAGACCATCTGTCTCTATTTTCTTGTAACATATCCATGAGTCATCCTAAATTATATCTCACTTTGTTAGGAGATATTTTTTATAATTTTTTGTATAAATACTCCCTCAATTGGAGTATTGGGTGGTGGAATTCATATATTTTGTTGTAATATTGATTACTTTGGAATAAAGTGTTGTTGGACAATTTTTGCATGGCTAGCTGGATAAGGAATTGATGCAAAAGACTTTTCACAAGATTCTTGAATCAAACAATGGATCAATAAGTCATCTATCTCTTATGTTTTAAAGTTTTATACGTGTTTATTATACCATTTCTGTTTCATATCTGAATGATAAATGAAAAGGAATAATTCAGAAAGTGCTTAAGTGCAATCAGTTTTCAATCATTATTATTCTTAATGTTTTCTTCTGAACTATTAGAAACAGTGAATTCTTAATTGCTCCTATTTTCTAGTTTAATCATTTTGATTATTTGGTAAATAATACTTAATTGCTTTTTATTAATAATCATTCAAGTTCCCTCTTTCGAAATATGTTGAAGGATTCTTAATTTCCCTTCACCCATTTTGAGTCCATTTCATTCATATTAGATATTAAATTGTTCCCTATTTGATTACCTCGCCCTGTGAAACCATCTCTTGTTAAGAAACTTAATCCAGTTAAGTCATCTTTCTTTGACTCCATTATCCCAATGGCCTAAACTATTCAGTCTTACCCTTCTGCTATATAATTTCATCACCCAAACACTATAAAAATCCTTGTACTTTCATAACTAGCCTAATATCTTTCAAAACAAAGCTAAAACTTAAAGAGAGAGCCCTCTCTGGGTACAAATTGGCTAGATTCTGTACCTAAAAGTTGGTTTGTGGTTACCTCGGACCCCTTTCCTCTTCCCTACGACTTCAAGGAAAATCTGAGTGATAACACAGTGGCGACTCCACTGGGGACTGAAAAATTTGTTTAATACTATTGTTTACTTTATAAACTACAGACGGAGCCTGAAGTTAGCCAGGTAGCCTTTGAAATTTCTCTTGCTTTGCAATTGCATAAGTGAATAAATGTTGCTTCAGTCTATCTCCGGTCTAGTTTATGAAATGAACATTCAGTTTTAGATACTTGATTAGTTCCTCTAGTCAAATAAATCTTTAATAAAATCTAAATCCAATATCTAAAACTTCTTAAAGAAATTGTTGAAGTTGTATTTTTTATTCCATTTAAACAAACAAACAAACAAACAAACAAACAAAAAATCACCTAGAAATTTGGCTTCAGAAAGTACTCATTACACCAGGCCTAATCCTGATCCAAATCCACCACATGTGTTTGAAAATCTGAATCTGATCCCTAGAATTCTTAGGAGACAAGAGAGCCAAGAAAGTTCTGCTAGTTCTCGGCCTCTCTATAGATCAATATCCTGTCCTATGAAGTGGATTTACCTTGAGGATGAACCTTTTGATGAGCAATTTGAAACATCTTTATTTGTAAATTTTTCTGACTCTGAGTTGTCCCATTTGGTTCAAGACCCAGTATTTATTGAAGATTTACAATTTGAATTTGTTACTTCACATCTTGATAAACATTTGCGAGATTCCATACAGTCTAAGCTTACCTTTGAAGGAACATCAAATCTTTCTGTGATCACTTCAGCCTCTCGAAGTTCATCAACATTTCCTCAAACATCTCAACCTCAAACTACACCTTCTACTCCTCCATCCACTACTCCCAGACCAACCTCAACTATTATTTCATCTCTACCTCCTCCAATGGAAAACAAATATTCTCCCTTAGTGTTCCCAGCCAATCCAGTGGCTATGCCCCAAGACTACCAAAGTAAAATCACTCCTTTCGATGGTTCTGGTACCCACACTGCACTACAACATACTAAAAAGATGACCGATTATTTTGAAATTTATGAAATAGATGTTGATGATGTGAGAATGAGAATATTTGTTCAAAGTCTTACTGGAGAAGTTAGAACCTGGTTTAGAGCCCTTCCTGCAAGTAGTTTCACTGACCTACAAGCTATTTATAGAACATTTTTAAACAGATGGGAAAAGAAGAAAGATCCTCTTCAAATCTTATCAGACTATGGAAATCTAAAGAGAGGAACACAAGAGACTGTGCAAGACTACTGCACCAGGTTCAATGATGTTTACAATGCTATTCCCCAAAACCTTAGACCTCCTCCAGATTCAGCATTAATCAAATTCTCTAATGGATTTGATTCTGAGATGGCGTATTATATTCGGGAAAGATCTCCTCAAACTTTAGAAGATATGCAAAGTATAGCTATTAGTGTTGAAGCCAACCTGATAGCTAGATGAGCTAAAGCGAGAAGTGAAAGGAGAATACATTTAAACGAAGAACCCTCAGCTTTTGGAAAGAAAATGGATGATATTATTAAAGGGGTGGAAAGGCTAGTAGATAGAGTAGAAACAATTGAAAGGAAATCTCCTTGGGATGGTCAGCCGAGCAATACTGGGAGAAATCCAAATTTCAGAAAGAACCAAAACCAAAATACTGGAAAAACTGGTCCCAACCAAAACATTAGGCCCCCATTTTAGTAAAATTATGTTGAAGCCTCAAATTCTGATGAACCAACAAAAGATGCTCAAATAAACAACTTGACTAGACGCAAGAACGAACCAGAAATTTTCTTGACCCAAGATGATGAAGAAGCTCACATTCTTAAACAATTCCAAACTCATTCAGGAGAATCATTTGACTTCAAGGAAGGATATGATACAGCCATTTATGAAGTCCATAAGCAATATAATCTTAGGAGAAGAAGAATTGATGTCCCAGAAACAAGTAAATAGAAATCTACAAAACAACCCCTCAAAGGTATAACCAATACTTCCCTTGTACATATTATTTCTAGATTAGATCCTAATCCTGCTAACCCAATAATTAAAGATGTATCCGATAGTCAACTGAATAACAGACAACTTTCCAATACTCTTCCTTCTAAAGGAAATGTAGAGGAACCTCCGCAAGTTAATTCAGAAACAACTTCAGCCCACAACCCCACTCCTGAGAAGGAGAAAAATACCGAAAACACAGAAGATAAAGAGAATCCAACTTTCTGAAATACAAGTACTCAGATTGGAAAACCTTTTAATCTCGAGGCTGAAGTAGGCAAATTAAAAATAGCCGTTCCATTGTCTGAATTAGCTAAACATGATGTCTACCGAAATCAAATCAATATATCACTCAAAATAACTGGAATTTATGATTTAGTAAACGTTTTTGATGACCAACCAAAATTACTCTATGGCCCTGAAGTAAATGGAAAACCAGGTAATGGAGGAACTCCTCTATTCTATATAATTTTGAACATACATGATAAAATACTTCATAATGCCATGCTTGATTCTGGGGCATCTCACAATCTAATGCCCAAATCTGTAATGGAGAAATTAAACCTAGATATCACCAAACCATACAAATATCTCTTTTCTTTTGATTCAAATCAGGCGAGATGTTTAGGATTAATCAAATAATTTTGTGTTTCACTGGTTCAATACCCTACAAAAACAATTTTGATGGATATAGTAGTAGCAAATATTCCTCCAAAATATGGTATGCTATTGTCTAGATCTTGGGGTGCAAAGCTTCAAGGATCCCTTCAATTGTACATGTCATATGCTACCATTTCAGTTTTTGGTCACCCAAAGAAGCTATACAGAGAAACTTTAATGAAATATGTAGTCAGTAGTCAGGAGAAACCTGAAAATTTCCCCATCTACTCAGTACACTCTGATATGGATTCATTTACTCTTTATAATGCTGAAATTGATCCTCCCATTGAATTAGAAGTTCCAGCAGCAGAACCAAAAGAAATTACAAATGAAGAATCTAGTGTTCAAATCCAAGAAATCTCTGAGAACAATGAAATATCAGATACCCAAGAGAAACCCGAAGAAAGTAAAAAATCGGATCTCATTGTTAAAAAAGTTCCTGAAACTCCCAACACCAATTATGAACATGAAATTCTTTGGCGTTTAGAATTTGATGGTTCAGTTAACAAGTTAGGAGCAGGAGATGGAATTTGGATACATAACCTTGAAAATTATCATGCTGAAGGCCATGCTTATAGATTAAACTTTAAGTGCACCAATAATATGGCAGAATATGAAGCTCTTTTGCTAGGACTTAAACTTGTCAAAAGATTAGGGGCAATTAGAGTACCTGTCATAGGAGATTCTGATTTAATCATTCAACAGATTAAAGGACACTTTCTAACAAATTATCCCAGACTGAGAGAATATAGAGGAACGGTTTTAGAGATTCTCAATACTTTTCTACAGACTCAGCTTGCTAAAATCCCAAGAAAACAAAACTTGCACGCTCATAGTCTTGCAATATTTTCCAGCACTTGTAAATTACCATTCGAACCTAATCATCAGTTCACAGCTGAGATTAGACACAGACCAGCCATACCTGACAATTTTAAGAACTAGCAAATGTTTCCAAATGATGATTAGATTAACAATTTCCTGACTCTAGAAAATGAATTTTCTAACAGTAACATAGATGAAGATACGGTCATTGAACCTGATCAAATAAATGAAAAAGAGACAGACATTTCAGAAGAAAGTGCAATTCAAATGCTTCATCCAACAAAGTTCACCAAAAAAGAAATGCAGGACCTTAAACAAATGGAGATTGATGAGATTATAGAAGGAGAATCTGAGATCATTAATTTAAAAGACAATCATTTTCCTAAAGGATTAACTCCTCTGGAAGATCTTTTTGATTCTAATGATATTCCAAAGAAACCCAAAATGGAACCATTGAAAGCAGATTGAGGAATATAATTTGGGAACTGAAGAGAATCCTAAAATGATAAAGTTATCTAAATCTTTGTCTCCTGATCAAAAAATAAAATATGTTGAACTAGTGAGAGAATTCCATGATGTCTTTGCCTGGATTTATGAAGACTTGAAATCATATGATACCTCTATAATTCAGCATAAAATACCTCTGAAAGAAAATCAGAAACCATTTAAACAGAAAATCAGAAGAATCAACCCTGTACTACTGCCTTAATTGAAAAAGAAATCAAATGAATGTATGAAGCAGGGATAATTTCTCCTATTAGGTTTTCAGAGTGGGTGTCTAATTTAGTACCTACTCGGAAGAAAAAAGGAGAGATCAGATTATGTGTTGATTTAAGAAATGTAAATAAGGTTTCTTTGAAGGATAATTACCCTTTACCTAAAATGGATCACATTTTACAAAGGGTAGTAGGTGATTCTAGGATTTCTCTTCTATATGGGTTCTCAGGATACAACCAGATTCTGGTTCATCCTAATGACCAGGAAAAAAAAAGCTTTTACAACATCGTGGGGCACATTAAAGTACGTTAAAATTCCATTTGGACTTAAAAATGTAGGAGCAACCTTCCAAAGAGCAATGGACATCGCATTTGCAAAAGCAATTCATGAATTTCTTGTTATATATCTGGATGATTTAACTATTTTTTCTAAATCGATCGACAGCATTTGGACCATCTCAGACAAGTATTCATAAAATTTAGAAAGTATGGTATCTCTTTGAATCCAAAGAAGTCCTTGTTTGGTCTTGAAGAAGGTAAACTCTTGGGCCATATCATCTCCAAAGATGGTATTAGAATTGATCCTGCTAGAATAGAAGCTATATTGCAGATACCTCACCCTAGAAATGTCAAAGAACTTCAAGCTTTCCTAGGAAAAATCAATTTTTTGAGAAGATTCATATCTAGCTTAGCTGAACTAATTAGATTGCTTACTAACATGTTAAGAAAGGATTGAAGTTTTAAATAGATAGTAGAAGCCAAACAAGCATTTGAAGAAATTAAAATGGCTTTGACCAGAACACCGGTCCTTACAAGTCCACAATTTGATAGAGACTTCATAATATTTTCATTTGCATCAGAACACACTGTAGCAGCTATTTTATTACAAAAGGATGATCAAGGATGTGAAAAACCTATAGCCTTTTTTAGTAAAGCACTAAGGGATGCATCATTAAAATACAACATCATGGAAAAACAAGCTTTTGCACTTGTAAAAGCCATTAAAGAATTTAGAATCTATATATTGTATTCCCATGTGATAGCCTATGTACCAAATGTTGTTGTAAAAGACATCTTAACTCAAGATGGAATTGAGGGCAAAAGAGGTAAATGGATTGCTACCATATTAGAGTATGATATTGAAATAAAACCTACAAGGCTTATAAAGGGACAGGGAATGGCTGAACTCATGACAGAAACAAATTGTCAAGCCCTGGATATTAATGAACTGGATGACGAACAGGAGATGGTGACTCCACAAATCATCCATGCCTTCTTAGATTCACCTTGGTATGCGGATATAATTTATGTACTGTTAAACCTGCAAGTTCCTCCAGGGTTATCCAGAACAAAGAAAAGGTTTCTAAATATGACATCTTCAAAGTTTTGTATTTTAGATAATGTTCTTTTTTGGAAAAATCATGAAGGTATTCTATTGAATTGTTTGTTAAAAGATGAAGCTGACAAGGCTCTCCATGAATTTCATGCAGGAGACTGTGGTGGACACCTTTATTGGAAATAAACTGCAGACAAAATCCTAAGAGCTGGATTTTATTGGCCAACCTTGTTTTCTAATGTAAAGAAATTTGTCATTGCTTGCCATAAATGTCAAATTTTTGAAGGCAAGAGAAAACTATTACCCTTACCCCTGAAACCAATTTCCACTGAAAAACCTTTCCAGCAATGGGGCCTAGATTTCATTGGAGAAATCCATCCTCCTTCTTCTGGACAACACAAATGGATCCTCACTGCCACGGACTATTTTACCAAATGGATAGAATCAATTCCTTCCAGACAAGCCAATGACATTGTGATCATAGGATTCCTAGAAACTAATATATTATCAAGATTTGGTTGTCTTGAAAAAATCATAACTGATAATGCTGTTGCCTTCAAATCTAAGAAGATGATAAATTTCTGTAACAAATATCATATCACCTTAGGCCATTCCACAACCTATTACCCTTAGGGTAATGGACTGGCTGAATCCTCCAACAAGAATCTCATCAATATTATTAAGAAATTATTGGAGGAAAATAAGAAAAATTGGCATAAGAAACTTATAAATGCACTATGGGCAGACAGACTCACCACCAAAAAATCTATTGGGACCAGTCCTTATGAGTTAGTATATGGTATTGAGGCTGTATTTCCTTCATCTTTAGGAGTTCCTGTTATGAAATTACTTCAAGAAGCTCAGGTTGAAACAAATGATATTCAAAGGAGAATAAATCAGACTATCAATTTGCAGCAAACCAGAGAGGAAGTTTATCAAAGATCCCAAGTATTGCAGGAGAAACTAAAGAAGATATTTGATAAAAGGACCAAGGCAGAAGATTTCCAACTGGGAAATAAAGTTTTAAGATGGGATTCCAGAAGAGAGGATAAGGGAAAACATGGGAAGTTTGACTTCCTGTGGAAAGGACCTTATATTATTCATGCTTTACAAGGAAAAAATACATATTTTCTGAAAAACTTGGATGGTACAGAAACTGAAGATGGGCCAGTTAATGGTCGAATGTTGAAACATTACTTTGATCCTATTTATTAGGATATCCTAATTTTTAACATGTACATACTATATCCTTTGTAATGTCACAGCTTTGAGTGGATAGTAACTTGCTGGAGTTGAAGCCAGAAGAGAAGGCCCTAAGCTTCAGAAGTATTATTGTCATACATATAGTAAAGCAACAAGCAAAAGAAGATTCCATAGTTTAGTCAAAATTATTCTGAGGACAACTGACCTGTTGTTCTTAACTTTTCACCAGGAAAAGCCATCCCCAAGTGGAGCCAGTGCTATGCTCCTATATCAATAGGTGTCATATATCATGATTGAATCGATGGGCTATGTAATATGTTCATACCTTTCCTTGTTGCAAAGGTTTTCCATATTGTCAAAAAAATCAAAAAATTTAAAAAATGTAAAGAGGGTATACCTTAAAAGAAAAATCAAAGGGTGAAAAGAATAAAAAATGGCCAAAAAAGTAAAAGAAAATGAACCCCACCAAAATAAAGGCCAAGGAAAGTGCGCAAGTCTAAATACCACTACCTTTTTCTCTTATGTAAATAAACAAATTGTGTGCAATTTGTATCTTATGCCACAATTGATGAACAGTCAAACAGTTAAGCTTGACTAGTTCATCTTTCAATTTTATGTTTTAGAGATAGAGAATAAAATCTGACAAAACTGTTTAATCTTGGCAGATAAGTAGATAGGTAGAATAAATAAAAGAGCCCAATAGTTTAATCTGAGCCCTTGGATGTAATAAGGTTAGATTTAGATAGATTTTTACATGTAAAAGAAAAGAAAGTGTGATAAGAGTTTTCCAGTCTAAGTGCATCCTAATAAAGAAGAAAAAATGGTAGGTTAAAGTAGGTAGGGTAGGTAGATGTTGTTGCAGAATTACATATGATGGATAATGACTCTAAATGTGTTAATATTTACTTTCATCACAAGTGCCAGGCAGACATTACACTGGAAGAAATTCAAGCAAAACAAAGTCAAATTATTAACTTCCCTTTTCATTTTTCCCTAAAAATTTCACTAATTTCCCCTAAGTACTAAGGCATTTGAAAATTAGAGGGGCTCAAGGCATTTCCTTGACTTTTGGAGGGACCGGACCCTCGGCCCAATAATTTAAAAAGCCTAAGTACTTCAAACCATTCATAATACCATTCATTCACTTCCAAAAAATCTTTTCCTAAGTAAAATCCTATTTTAGTTAGGAAAATTGTGCAATATTTCATAAAAACCCTTTTCATTCAAGCATAGGTTAAATACATACTTCTAATGTTTTTATACTTAGCGCTTTCCATTCATTTTCATATTAACTTTAACTTTATTATTTAATTCCCTATATGAATCAACCCTTTCCCGTATTATTTTAACTCTATAAAACTCCCAAATTATTACATATCTCGCCCCTTTGGTTGAAAAATAACCATAAAAATATGTTAATTGTGATTAATTAGTTGAATCTCCAACTAATTATGATCCTTGCCTCCTCGCCGTATTTAAAAGAGTTAATTAACCCTCATGGTTAATTAATAACCTATCCCACCAATCAAATTGCCCCCGATATGATTAAATTATATTTAATTATATTGGGCCCGCTCCTTTATTTCCCCATCATCTCACCTCCCCGACAACTGTTCGATCAACAAGTCCACCATCAGCGGCTATCATCCATATCACTGCGCCCCCAAATCCGAACAATAATGCGCGATGGCCAAGCGGTTTTCCAAACAATGCCTCGCCACGTGTCATGAGTTGTATGGAATCCCTGGCCCTCTGCTGAAAACCGCTCGTTCCCAAAAGTGCTGCGATGTATACCGCTTACTGCCCTTCCGTCTATGACAAAACAATCTTTCCTTCTTACGTCATTTTCCATAAATATAAACCCTGCCAACCTTTGATTTTGCAAATAAAACAAACCAACACATGTCATTTTCATTATCTTGTACAGCGACCAGTGTCCCATTCAAAAACTTCAAAACCAACTATCGAAGACTGTCAACCGCCACCTTGTTGAGAAACTTGCAGACGAATAATCCAAAAACCATCAGCAGTTGCCAACACCTGTTTTCATCACTGTCCACTTCCTGGAAAATGGGTATTTATCCAAATTCCCGTCGAACCCTGCAAAATCTTGGTTTTTTATTTAATTCCACAGAAAAAGACTAAAACATAGTTCAATTTGGTCTTTATTCCACTCCTAAATTCCCTGACCTGTAATTGTATCCCCAGACCTGTAATTTTTCCTGTTTTTCCATTAGAACCCAACTTCCTTTCTGAATCCACAAGAACTAGAAATAGAAATTCTTGTGGCTTTGAATGTTGCACCACTGAATGCCCCTCATAAAGATTTAGACTATCTACCTCTAGCAGATAGGGATTTCGAGATTAAAGACCTCATCCTTAGTGAAAATCCTCTCAGAATTTTTTGCCAATGTAGAGATAGTTACCAGAACGGCTCTGACATTTTGGGACTATGAGAATCCAAAATTCCGATGTATCTTTTACCCTCAGTTCATATTTTTCCCGAAATAATTCATCACTGCCATGCCAATTATGATCCCAATCAACGAGCAGTCATGTCCCTGAGTCAAACCATCCTTTTCCCAATAACTGCTCAATCTATCAACGAAATGTTACAGTTTCATCCTGGTCAAGCCCTGACTCCCCTTTCCATGGGAGATTTACTTGAAAAATCAACCAATTTATCCCAAGAAGAGTTGAATCGGCTCTGTCAGACTTTTATGCTTCAAGAACATCAACCCAAAGGCCCTCCTCCTTATGGATATACTTTTTTCACAGATATGGGCAGACACATTTTGAATATGATATCTTCTGTAATGGGTTTCAACACCAGTGAATACGTTGATAAGTTAACCCTAGTGTTGTTGTCAATTTTACCCCTGGACAGCCCCCTGCTGTCAAATATGATTTTGCTTCCTACATTGCTAATAAAATTCATGACCAGTTCATGAGATTGGAAGATGAAAAAGTTTTTAAGTATTCCACTTTTATATACCATCTCATGCTCTATTATCAATCAGAGAGTTTCCCCTTTCATGTCATGAAACTTGATACCAAAGGAAATCCAAGGTCTATAATTTTTTGGTCTGCAATCTTCCATAATTCCTTTGAGTCTCCTTATTCTTACAATGAGTTTATTGACCTATTTGTGCACCCTGGTCTACCTTATTAACAGGAGTTTCCCCTCCTAGGGTCAATAATGATATGAAGAAAATTCTCCAACTTTCCAAGCAATACAGGATAGGTGATTCTTACCGGAATCATACAGAAATTAGAATATATGGGTGTGAGCTATGTCCTTTCAAGTTACCAAAGTATGTCCCAATGAGGCTCTTTGCCTTAGATTATTTCAAACAAATGATAAATTCAGACATAGTCCATTTTTGCAATGTAAATAAAAAAGCTAAGTTCGGAATTAAGAGTCAATTAGGTCCTTTTATCTGTAATTCTAGAGATACCCGAAAAGAAGCTGAAAGAATCCTATAAGATTATCTCAAATTGCAAAAAAAAAATCACTGGGTACCTTATGACCCAAATAGTTTTATTTGTGATAGGAGGATGAAAAACAAATTGTCACCATACCTTCACCATACAATTCCAGAAATTGAACAATTTGCAAATATGGATGAATGGATGGAAGGAACCTTAATAGAACAAGATAGTGAACAGGCCAGTTTTTAAAATGTTATGAAATATCTTGAAAAAATACTTGACCTGGACTCTTTTGGGCAGGTGCAAAGACCAGGAATTGGTCCTTCTTCTGCTGGAACCTCTTAGCAAAATTTGCAGGAAATCAGTGCACTAGCCACAGTAGCATCCAAAGGGAAGGAAAAGGAGATTGATATTCAAGTTACAGAGAAATTCACAATGGCAGTATAGCCTAAAACTTCTAAGGAAAAATCCCAAATACAGACTTCCCCCACTTAGATTAATGTAGCAGAAATTTCAATTTTGCAAACTCCTCTCAATGAAGAAAAAGGTAAGAAGAGAGATGCAGAAAAAACTACCCCTATCAGTGGATCTTCAGAAAAACCTGGTGTCAAAAGACATGGATTAAATCCTCTTTCAAACTTAGAATTTGTTCAAAAAACCACTTATAGTCAGAGGAGAGAAGAGTTAGATAGTCAGCAAACATTCACAATCAGTGGAACATCCACTGACTCACAGAGAAAAGAAATAAAAAGACAGCAAAGTGTAGAAGTATCTTCCTTCAAACCACCAGTGAAGGATACCTGGGATATTAAAAAGACATTTATAAATATAAAGGCCAGAAATGATCCATTAAGACTTCAAGTCTATAATCAATATTTGAGTATAGCTCCCAAAAATCAACAAAGATTGATGTCAGCCTATGACATCTAGCAAGGTAAAATGGAGATGAGTAATTTCAAACCCAAAGTGCAGCAGCCTCAAACAGCTGCAGATTATGTCAGAACCAATTTTCAAGTCATGGCAAAGGATATTCATCCTTTGGATCAGATTGAGCTGCATAAACAAACTGGTGAAATGATTTACTCAAATTTGACTGATAAATCAATGATGGCCCAAAGATTACAAAATTCCTTGGATAATACTACTGCTCAATTACATCTTGAAAAAGCCTCTTCCCAAGCTAAGGACAACAGAATAAAGACTTTGGAAGAAGTAATTATTGGATTGGGTCATAATCTCAAAGATGTTAAGGCTATAGAAGCCTTGATTAAGAAGAAAGATGATGATATTGCAGCCTTAAGGAAACAGCTAAAGTTTCCATCTTCAAGGCATCCACAAACTATGGAAATCATAAAGCAAAACTCTGAAGAAGAATTGATGGATTTTCTCTTGAAACTTAATGAGAAACTAAATGAGACTGAAAAAGAACTTGAAAAGGCATTAAAGGATAAGCAGCCAAGCATTCCAGCATCTACAACAGAAGTGATTACAGGTACAACAATAGATCAGTCAGTAGGACTATCACAGGGCAACACTTCCAATTTAAGCACTGAAGAATTAATAAAATAAATGGAGGAATTGAAACTCCAAGTGACAGAGCTCCAGAAAACAAAGGTACAATTTACCACTTTAGAACAAAAATAGGATCTCTCAAATATGAGTGTTGCAGAAAAAACAAGAGAGATCAACAGATTAGAAAAATTGGTCAAAGCATTGGAGAAGGATCTCACATTGGAGAAGCCTTTGAATGAAATCAAAGAAATTATTTGGGCCAACATCACTCAGTCAATAAATGATGTCTGGCCATCAATTCAAATAATGTATGAGTAGAATGATTTAGTTAAATTTACTCTGGAAGAAGTTCAAAAGGCAAGAGAAGAATTAGGAAATATGCCTGAAGAAGCCAATGAGCTTATACAATTTTTAAATACCAAGAACATATATCAACTTGAAGAGCTAGGCATCCAAGACATAACATGAAAAATTTTGGAGTTAAAAAGGGTTTTTACTAAAAGAACTCTAATGCAGAACCTAGAAAGAAGATGCTATGATATGCAGGAAGAAATCAATGCCTTTACAAAGAAATTAGATATTTTGCAGAGTAAAGGATTTCCAAGTCTTTTAGTTTCAGATGATAAATTTATAAGCCTTGAAAGCTATGTTGAGAAATTGAATAAGTATGCTGACAACTAGGCCAGTTCATCAGTAGCAAAAGCATTGCCTACGTGCATAATTCTTCATGACAGTCTGGAAAATTTGTTTTATCTCGAACATGAGGTAAAGCACTTATTCCCAATTCAGCCTACTTTATTCAGATATACAGAGACTGATGAGACTCCGAGGAAGCTTCAAAGAACCAGAATACCAAAATCACAATGGTGGGAAGAGATGTTAGACATTTTGTAAAAATTATCCTTGCATGAATTTTGATTATTTACTACAGTAAGTCATGATAAAAAGGATAAACAGAGATCAAACAGGTCAAAGTGTATCAGTACAGGTAAAGAGTATCAGTAAAATAGAGCAACCAGCATCGAATTACTAGAGAGGACAGCAGCAAGCCAAATCATAGGGCCTGCCTCCAGCACATTCATGAAAAAAAGGAACAGCACAACATCAGTTATCTTTTCTCTTATCCACGAGACCATCTGTCTCTTTTTTCTGGTAACATATTCATGAGTCATCCTAAATTATATTTCACTTTTTTAGGAGATATTTTTTATAATTTTTTGTATAAATACTCCCTCAATTGGAGTATTGGGTGGTGGAATTCATAGATTTTGCTGTAATATTGATTACTTTGGTATAATGTTTTGTTGGAAAATTTTTGCATGGCTAGCTGGATAAGGAATTGATGCAAATGAATTTTCACTGGATTCTTGAATCAAGCAACGGATCAATAAGTCATCTATCTCTTATGTTTTAAAGTTTTATACTTGTTTATTATACCATTTCTGTTTCATATCTGAATGATAAATGAAAAGGAATAATTCAGAAAGTGCTTAAGTGCAATCTGTTTTCAATCGTTATTATTCTTAATGTTTTCTTCTGAACTAGTAGAAACAGTGAATTCTTAATTTCTCCTATTTTCTAGTTTAATCATTTTGATTATTTGGTAAAGAATACTTAATTGATCTTTATTAATAATCATTCAAGTTCCCTCTTTCGAAATATGTTGAAGGATTAATTTCCCTTCACCCATTTTGAGTCCATTTCATTCATATTAGATATTAAATTGTTCGCTATTCGATTACCTCGCCCTGTGAAACCATCTCTTGTTAAGAAACTTAATCTAGTTAAGCCAACTTTCTTTGACTCCATTAGCCCAATGGCCTAAACTATTTAGTCTTACCCTTCTGCTATAGAATTTCATCACCCAAACACAATCGAAACCCTTGTACTTTCATAACTAGCTTAATATCTTTCAAAACAAAGCTAAAAATTAAAGAGAGAGCCCTCTCTGGGTACAGATTGGCTAGATTATGTACCTAAAAGTTGGTTTCTGGTTACCTCGGACCCCTTTCCTCTTCCCTACAACTTCAAGGAAATCTGAGTGATAACAGGTGCAACAGCTGATAAGAAGAGAAAGGAGGGGAATGGAACTGTAACAATAATGTTCAGGCCGTGAAGATGGAGATGAAAAATGAAGCAGGAAGATGCCAATGAACTTCTCCGTGGCTACCTGCGCCTACAATTAAACTGTCGATTTATGCAAGAAATATGGACAGTGCATGCTAAAGACAAAAATCTATTCTACCCTAGTCCTAGAAACAGAGAATCATAACCCAGAAATCATTTTTGGTCTATGGGAAGGTCTACCTTCCTCAATCTCTATCGAAATAGATAAGAGGGTAAGGCTTCCTCACAATTTTATGGAGTTCATCAACTATTCTACAATTCAAATAAGCATATTAAATCTACAACAACAAACTATAACAGCAATGAAGATATCAAAAATAAAACTAGCTAAATGACAGAAAGGAAAGAATGAAAACAACAGAGAAGCTGAGGCACATGGTTTGGGCCCTAAACCATGAGCCCAATGAGAAAGATATCATAATGAGCATGTTCACCATGAATTCATTAATCAATAAGGAAAGTTACACAAAATGAAATTCCTAACAAAACAAAGCTTTCATGAAACAATTTTTCTTATAAACCTCTTAGGAAAATCACTGAAGAAGGAAGATATGTTAAGGAGAAAAGTATATAATTCATATAAAACTATAATAGAGAGAACAAAATATCACAAACTCAAAACACAAGAATTCCTGAATAATAGCTCCAACTGTCCTTTGATTTCCTATGAAAAATGATGAAGTACAAGCTACAAGATTTCCTCCCTCTGATGTCCAACCATCAAAATGACTGAAAAATCCATACATATAGACTCAAAAATAGTTTCCCCTCTCTCAAGGGTAAAATCCCTTAGTATAGGAAAAACTCACAAGATTCTCTCAACAAAACCCCAATGTCTAGGGAGGTTTGAACAAACCCTCCAAATAGAGTTGACTAAGTTTTTGAGTTGACTAAGTTTCTCCTAAAAAATGAGGTCAAAATTACATCAAAGAGACCATAATAAGCCCAATTACAGTGTACTTACATCACATACACAATAAAAAAGATAAATTACATCACTAGACCAAGTTTCATTGAGAAAAACCTTGAAAACATGCACATAGGGAAAAGCGCAGTGTCTAACTGATCAAGCACAACGCACTTATGTTGAAGCGTAGGACATGGCTTGTGAGAGCCTTTTGGAGGCCTTACCATGCTCCAAATCCACTCCTGAAAGATTTTATGGAAATATTAGGATGTCTAGTTTGCATTAGACACCTCAAGAAAGTCAAATTAACACTCCATGAGGGAGAAAAATGGATTTTCCCACAACTACTCCCAAAAGCATAGTGCCTATTTCAAAATAGTGGCAGAAAGTGTGTTTTTGACCCTTTTTTCACATGTTTTCTCCACCAGTTTGCTGACAAGGCTCCCAAAGTGGATATATGACATGTATAGGTAAATATATGCCTAGGAATATCAAATTTTTAGCTTTTTTATGCCTTTTGGTTGTTCTGCAATTTCAACATTAGCCAAAAGACACAAAAAACAAAAAATTTCCAAAAAATTTTCAAAATTTCACCAAAAGTGTGCCATAAAGTCATGTGATGATGTGTCATGCTATGAGGGAGGCTTCAGCGAGCAAATCAAACTTATCCTTTTCTTTTTTCCTCATTAGGATTTCCTTGAGATTTTTCTTCAACAACTTTATTCTTACCTGAGAGACATGATTTCTTGTGCAGTAATGCATGACCATGTGTCTTTGCAGGTTTTTGTTCCTATTTTCCTTCTTGAGAAGCATTTCCATGTGGAAATTGACTCTATCAATCCATCCTACCTTGTCTTTTTCAATTTCTACCAAGCTAAGCTCATCAATTGTCATTTAAGTTCTTAGTGGAGATGTTTCTTCCTGTTGCTCAAGTGCCCTCTTGAGGCCTCTTGTCCTTGGTATATTTCTTCTAACCTACTTTTCCTGATCATATGAATCATCAATATCAACCATTTCCTTACCATTTATATCATATTTTCTCAAATCAATCTAAGGCTTATTCAAGAGTAGCTGATTTATCTTTAATTTCATATTCTCATGCTGCAAGAATGAAACTAAAACATTGGCCTTTGACAAGCTCTCCTTAAGTTCTCTGATCTCAGCATCCTTTTCCATGATGATCTATTATGGTGTCTTGTTCTCTTCATTCACCTCCAATTCTTCCATGTCAGTGTCAAGATGGAATCGCTCCTCATCTTGTAATGGTGCTTCATGGTGTGATGATGATCCATGTTCAGCTGATGTAGGCTTGGCCCTTTCAATAATATTTGGAGAAAACACAAGCCTCTTACCTATAACATAAGTTTGTGTCACCTATTCCCTATGAACTCTTTTGGTAGGTTTTCTTGATGAATCAACCTCTTGTTATGCCGGTGAAGCCAAGAGTGTAGAGTGACTGCTAGATTGAGATGGAGAAGACAAAAGAGAATTGGAATATATAAAACCTTCCCATGAAAAATTGATCTGTGATAGATGGTGGCAAACCAAGACCTTCACCAACCCATGGTGAAAAAAACTATCATGATGATTCTCACCCATTCTCGTTACCTTGTCTACCATCTTTACCATGCTCTTGTAGAGGTAATGAGGTAAGTTTCAAATTTTCACAACGGTAAAATGCATGAAGATTCTCATGTGATAATGATATAGCCTTGAGTATCTACCCTCGCATGTGAATTACCTCATGATCAATTTCATGAGAGGGGAATATTTTTCCAGCAAATGCCTAAATGGAAAGATATGTTTAGGGGCTGCTTTGTATGCTGGATTCAAGCACATTTTGTAGTTGTATAGGTCTAGGTCTCTGCTCTTGAACCATTTTTCTCCATTGTTTAGAATCCCCGTGGTTGATTCCATGATCTCCGTGGAAATAGTGAACACCACCGCTGAAATTTTCACCTTGTCTCTCCTCAATCTAGTGGCAAGTTTGTCATGGAAACCAAATTCCTCCACCTTTTGTCAAAAGGCAAAGTAACCAACATCTTGAAATGAATTTTTGAGGAAGGGTGAATACATTACCTCATTTGCTAAAGTGGGATCATTCCTACTCATCTGACCTCCCTTGTGTCTTTTCTTCTCAGTGGTTTTAGAATCCATGTTGACCATAGCTCAATAGGATATGGAATTAGGATTTAATGAAGGGGAAAAAATAGGGGATTTGGGTAAATTTTGGGAATGGAGGGAGATGAAATGGTTTAGGGCTTCCTAAATTCTTAAGAGAATTTAGGGGGGTAGGGAGAGATGTTAGGGATGAGGGGTAAGTGAAAATTGAGGGAATGGATGAGGGGAAGGGGTCCAAAGAGGGAAAAAATAGTCCTAACCTAGAAATGTCTAGTCTAGGCTAGGGATTGTATTAAAATAGTGAAAATGAGGAGTAGGGGGGAGTGAAAATGATCTCTTGTATGAGTGTTTCTTTCAGCAATTTATCAAAATCAACATGAAACCAAGAAAATGAACTAGAAACCCTAGAAGAGGAAATTTTTCCTTCAAATCCCAAAATGAAGACACAAAAGATGTTTTGGAGGGCCCACTTACCTATCACTGATACACTGGAGCTATTGGAAGATGAAGAAACCACAGAAAATGATGGTTTTATCCCAAAATAGAGAAATTACAGCGCTCAGGAGAAAGCGCGGTGCGTGCGCAACACCTGCGAAGTGAATGTGCAACACAATGGAAGAATGAGTAGCCTTGGGAAATGGAAATTATTCTCTTAGGGTGAGAGCATTTTTTCTTACCGGAGAGAGGTTTCTTGAGGATGGAATGAGAAAATTAAAACTCTTTTGAGTCTTTTTGTACATTTGGAAATCACTTTTTATTTTGGTGGTCAAGTGGCCCCACCAAGTCTTTTCACAATTGACTTGAAACTTTGTAGCTTTAGAATATTTGAGATACATATTACATTCATATTTGAAATTAAATTACACTTTAAGAGACTTTATTGAGAAATTTTCCATATTAGTACTCTTTCAATGCTGGCTTTATTGGTGAAATGATAGATTTTGTTTTATGATTTTGACCCTAAGACCTAATGGTGACACTTCATGAGATGAATTGACTGCTGACCATGGTGAGGTGACTGAGATAATAATGGAGACATTTAGGTGGTAATTCATCCAACTAAAAGATGGAAATGACCATAAGATGAACTTTTTTAAAGGAGTAGTAACACACCTAGACACACTAGCCACTGACCAAATTTTTATTTGAAGACCTACTGAAACCATAAAAATTTGACTTTAAGGCCCTAAAAAAACCTTGCAAGAGAATATTTGATCACGAGTGATTGGAAGAATTGGAAGACACTAACAATATCCACCTAGGGTTCCTTTTCAGCAAACGGGTTGAGATAAAATGCCAAAAAAGAGGTAAAAAACACACTTTCTGCCACTGTTTTGGACTAGGCACTGCGTTTTGGGGAGAACCTGTGGGAAATTACATATTTCTCCCTCATGAAGTGTCCATTTTGCTTACTTGAGGTGTATAATGAAAACTACACATCCTCATATTTCCAGAGCATCTTTCAAAACTATATTTGGAGCATGGGAAGGCATTCAAAAGTCTCTCATAGGTTGGGCACTGCGCTTTATGAGACATGCGTTGTGTTTTTCCCTGTTTGTCCAAATTTTGAGTTTTTCTCAATAAATATTGGTATGATGATGTAATTAATTTATTATCATGTTGATTTGATGTAATATGATGTAAATAAATTTGTTATGGTCAATTTGATGTAATTTTGGACCTCATTAATGAGGAGCAAGTTAGCTAAAATCTAAAAGGAGGGTTTCTTCAAACCTCCCTAGTCTTTAGGGTTTTGTTGAGAGAATCTGGTGAGATGTTCCTAAACTGAGGGATTCAAACCCTGAGAGAGGGGAAGCTATTTTTGAGTCTATATGTATGGATTTTTTAGTCATTTTGATGGTTGGATATCAGAGGGTGGAAATTGTGTAGCTTGTATTTCTTCACTTTTTACAGGAAATCAAAGGACAGTTGCAGCTATTATTCAGGAATTCTCGTGTTGTGAGTTTGAGATAATGTTTTTTCTCTTTTATAGTTTTATATGAATGATATCCTTGTATCCTTACCATATCTATGATCTTCAGTGATTTTCCTAAAAGGTTAAAAGCATAATTATTTTAATTAAAACTATGTTTTGTTAGGAATCTCATTTTATGTAATTTTCCTTCTTGATTAATGAATTCATGGGGCACATGATCATTAAGAATTTCTTACTCTTTCAAACCCTACATTACACCGAAAAAATCCTAATCCATCACAAAATCATAGCTACCTTTCTCCTCCATATCTCTTGTAGTTGGAACCTTTGATACTTTGACCTAGTTCCCTAATTTCACTCCTGATGCAACAAAAAAACCCTAAAATATTTCAAAACCTAGAGATGACCTATCTAGCCTAAAATCCACTCTTTTTCCAGTCAAACGCTTGGCTGTGTTTTTTCATAGAGAGATACCTCTCTAGTTTGGCAGGGCTAGCTACCAAACTAAAATATTGGTTTGAGGTTACCTCCGTAGATTTCCTTTCATCCTTGGGACATTGTGGAAGCTAACAAGAGCCTCAGTGTATATTACAGAAAAAGGTTTTCATGCTCCAGAATCAAGCAATAGATAAATTTAAAGTGCAATGGAAGCAATTTTTGCATGATGAAGCTACATGGATGATGGCGGATCAGATGCAAGCCATGTATCCTTCCTTGTTTTCCGGTTGAGGCAAAGAAGTTTTGGTGTGATATTGGTTTTTGTTTGGCATATGTTTTGGTGATATTTTGATATATGTTTTTATGTGGTGTTTGGGTATATGTACATATGTATATGGATGTAAATACTGCCATGAGCTATGTTATAAAGCTCCAATCAGCGGTATGGGTGTCATGTTAGTATAGTTATCATGTTGTTATGTTTTCATGATGGGTTGTTTTTTAGCAAGGTGATAATTGTAAATACTAAATCAAACTATGATATAAATCTCCATGATTAGTATGTTGTATTCTAGTGGTTTTTCTAAGGTATATGTGTGATTGAACACTGAGGACGTGTCCCCCAAGGGGGAAGGTTCTATAACATCCGTGGTGAAAATTCCATGTAATAAAAGTTAAAAATAATAACCACGGTTGATGGGACACTTATTTTAAGCTGAATGTTGGGCAATGCATCCTAGTGGGTGTTCATTTGGTTTAATATGGCTAAGGAAATTGACAAAGGAAAAGGAAATTTCTTTGGAAATAAAAAATGGCATATTTGGCACATTTATCTATGAGAAATAATGGAAATTTGGAGAAATGGAGATGAAAGGTCGCAAGTTTGATGTGAGGAATAAAATGAAGGAAAATAATGGAAAATGAAGAAAATAGAGGCCTCATCAATAAAAAGTCTTATGAGAATTAGTTGTTTTTAGTTCGGTTGCAGGAGCTCTCGTTTCTCTCTCTCTCTCTCTGTCTCCTCTTGAAAATTTAGATTTTTCTTGGAGTACTTTGGCATTGGAGCAAGAAAGGAAAAGAAAGTAAGAATAAGGAAGGAGCATGCAAGGAAGAGCAGGATCAAGCATCTACAACAGGATTCTTTGCAGGTATTGTTTTTCATGTGTGATTTCCTTGCTATAAATAGCATGCATGGTATTGCATGTCATTATTTTTTTTCTTAGCATGGTTTTTTCTAGGTGTGGAAATGTTTTTAGCCTAAATTTTCCATTTTTGGATAGCCTTAATGAGATGGGTTCTCATAATTCATTTGAGTCAGATTGCTAGAATGGATTCGAAGCTAAGTGAGGTGGATATTTTAATTGATATAGCACATGGCTTACTAACCCTCGAACCAGACAAAGGGTTGTGATAAAGCTAGATAGTGTGTTTCCTCAATGTGACTAGGAATCCTTAACCTGTGAATGGTAGGATATACGATAAATCCTAGAGGTGTTTTTTCTCGGTTTAGGGCCTAGTGATCCGGGATGGATTGCAGTAAATCTTGAGAGGTGGGTGATCTCCATTTTTTCCTAGTAGTCATAGCATGGGATGTGCAGTAAATCTTGGGGAGTATCTCTTGTTTTAGGGCCTAGTGATCCCTAATTTGGACTATGGATTGCAGTAAATCCTAAGAGACTAGGAGATAGGAAAATTCCTCATGGTGTAGGTGGAGAAATTTGGTAGCATGCATGATTGTTTGGTTCCTTTTGGTTGGTTATGAGTCCCATGTTCATGCTTGGAATATGGCACGAGGGTGACTAGCTAAAGAGAGATTTGGCTCAGCCAATCTATGGTCAGGTGGAATGTGGAAGTCCCATCTCTAGTTGGTTTTTATATTCATAAATGAGAAGCTCATTCCTTTGGTATTTGATGTATAAATTTACTTGTTATTATGTGGAATCTATTGTTGTTGTATCCACTATATTTGTATTGTTATTATGTTGGTTATAAACATGTATGTTGACAGTGATGATATATGTCTCTCTCCATGTTTTTACTTGTAAATGAATGTGTGATGTATCTATGGTCAAATATATTGTATGGAAGCTAATGATGTAGGGGGAAATTATTCTTAGGGATTCTCAGAAAATTGTGAGACTCATTTTCTCTATTTTTTTGTATATACATGTAGCTTTCGTGTTTGTTACATGTTTAACAATATGACTGTCATGGTTAGAAAGGGTCTAGATGAGTTATTAATGATGTGATTTATTTTGTATCATTATCATGTTGTTATTTATCATATCTGAACTTTTCATGGAGTTTTGGGAAGAGAACTGGGTTATGGGCCTGAAAGGTGGCTCAAATCCTGGGGACGTTGACTAAAAAGAGATTAATTGGGGCCCTGGAAGCTGACATGCAGTGTTATGCCTGCGGCTATAGCCTCCTAGATGCTAGCTTACAAGAACGTTCTTGCTTCTATGATCAAATAGGTCAAACGGTCAGTGTGACTAAGGGGTAAGAGGAATGAATGGTTGGGTTAGATGCTGGGGGTGTCATTAATGATGTACAAGGTTTGTATGTCATTTTTCCTCCAATTCCACTTCCTTAAGGTCACCTAGGAGGTTGAATCTCGTTATAGTAGCCTCTCGTCACATGTTTACCTCAGTTGGAAAGTTACTTGGGTAGATGTGGGAGGAGGGTGTTACAAATAGGTTAGTAAGAATAATAAGGATAGTTTATGTGCCTTTTCTAGTTGGGATATTTCAATTGGTTATTTTCCAACTCCTTCATTACCAAATAATTTCATTCAATTTAATTTAGTTCCAAGTCCTTTGCTTGCTTACTACTACAACTTTACTCCTTTCATGAAGTCACATTACATATTTAATATTTTGCATTGAATAAACATAATAAATAACATGAAATAATATACAAATAAATAAGATATGAAAACTTTGAATCTAATATTAAAATAGAAAATAAATTTCAATGATAATAATTTAGGAAATAAAATATTAAATTAAAAATAATCCAATTAAATGTAGTAATAATAATATAAAAGTTTAACAAATTCATTGCCAATTGAATATATCATTTAAAAATTAATAATTTTTTTTCATAAAAATATTCAATAAAATTTTAAAAATAAAATAAAATAAATAATTACAATATAAATAATATTAGAAAACATTATATAAAAGCCTTCTTTCAATGAAGAATAAAAAAACTTCTTATAAAGTCCCAAATGCCAATTCAATTGGTGATTGAAAGTAAAGTGAGTCATGAGAAAATTGAGAAATCCAAGATTCAAATCCCGTGGTTGTGACTTAGTTTACGGAGAGGAGGACAAGTCATAGACCCCTAGAGGTTTACTAGTAGCTATGTGTTAGGTAGGCTATTGGCTTCATCTCGGTAAAAAATCTCATAAAGGTCACTGGGTTGAAGCTCTATGGGAAAAATCCAACCATGCTAAGGGTTGGTCTAGCCCAAGTCAAGTCATGTGATCCCTGGGTGATTCTGATGGCTTATATGCACCTTGGTTCACAACTACTCAAGAAATAGGTTGAAATGAAGAAATAGGATTCAAAGTGAAATTTGAAAGTTCTAGAAATAAACATGTACATATAGTTGCATGCTTATACTCACTCTATTTTTGTCAATATATTTACATTTTACAATGTAATATTGACACTAGTTCTGCCCAGAGGTGCTCTCTAGCCAAGTATGGAAGAGATGATGTAGTATTCTATCATGTTATTTTGAACATTTTGACATGATCAAATTATAAAAAAATAAAAATTAAATAAAATAAATAATAAATATTACTATTAATAAAACATTTTGACTCGGTAAAAGCTTCAAGTTTTTCTTCCAGTGCCTGGCTGCTTGCCTTTGTCAGTGATTTGAAGGAAATTTTCATGGTAAGACGACCATTCCTAGTGTCTATACCTACTATGCTTGATATTTTTTTCCCTGAGTTTTTTATGTGTTTGGGATGGTGTCTGAGTCTTTTGTCAACTAGAAATATTTTGGTTATTCCTCTCCTATGGGCTTATCCTATAATTCTGAGATGCATTACTAGATGAGAAGAAATTGGAATCAGAGGTTAGAGGGAGTTCTGGTGGAGTTTTATTTAGATTTTAATTGGCTTGGGTTCATCTCTTGCATGTATGTGCCCTAGTGTCAAGTCCTTTTGTCTATGTCTTTCCTCCTAGGCTCTTCCCCTATCATAGGAGAAGAAGAGTCATATGTTTGTATGGAACAAATATTAATTGTGGGTGTACTTGCCTCCCTCTTGTCTAGTGTCTGGTGGTTGTTAGTTATGAGGGTAAGGTTTATGATGGATATGTAACAACCCTAGTTAAAATTCCATGTTAAAAAATATAATACTATTGTTGATGGGGCACTTATTCCACGTTGAATGGTGGTAAAAACATCCTAGCAAGTGTTTATTTTGGTTATTATGGCTAAAGGAAATTGGCAAAGGCAATAGATAAGGCTTTGGAAAGGAAAAGTGGCATTTATTGGATTTTTATTTATGAAAATAATGGAAAATAGGAGAAAAGGAAGGTGAAAGGTCACAGGTTTCATGTGAGGAACAAAATGAAGGAAAATATTGGAAAATTAAGAAAACATAGGCTTAATTGATAAAATGGATTCTGAGGATCAATTAGAAAGATTTTTACTAGTTAAGGCTTTTGCTCACACTTATGTCTCTCATTCTATTATCTCTCTCTCTCTCATACTATTGGATACTTGGAGTTTTCTTGGAGAAATTTGGCATTGGATCAAAAAAAAGGCAAATAAGGCAAGAGGAAGGAGGGACAAAGCAAGGAAGAGCAGGATCAATAATCTACAGCAGGATTATTTGTAGCTATAGATTTGCATGTGTGATTTCCTTGCTAGATTTAGCATGCATGGTATTGAATGTGGTTATTTTCTATCATGGCATGTGTTTTTCTAGGTGTGACAGTTTTTTCGGCCTAACCTTGTCGTTTCCAGATAGCCATGGTGTGATGGGGTTCTCATGTTTTGGTAGAGTTGTATTATCGAATGGATTCAAAGTTGAGTGAGTTGGATCTTCGAAATGATAGAACTCATTTCCTAGTAACCCCTGAACAAGACTTTGGGTTCAAAGAAAACCAGGTAGTGTGTTGCCTCGGTGGGCCTAGGAATCCCTAACCGAGGAATGGTGAGATATACAATAAATCCTAGAGGTGGGTTTAGCCTCGGGATGCCCTGGTTGGTTCTTTTGGTTTCAGTCACACATTAATTCTTGGAATATGGCATGGGGGTGATTGGCTGAAGATAGATTTTACTCAACCACTCTATGGTTGGGTGGAACATGGAAGTCCCATCCTAGGTTGGCTTTTGCATTCATCAATAAGAGGTGCCCTCCTTGAAAACTTATTTGTAAATGTACTAGTTTATATGTGGATTCTATGACTGATGTATACTTGATATTTTTGTTGTTATTATGTTGGTTATAAGCATGTATTATGATAATGATGATGTATGGATCTACTCGTGCTTTTTTTTGTAAATGAATGAGAAATGTATCTATGACCTAATAGATGATAATGCAACTAATGATGTAAGGGAACAATTCTTCTTAGCAATTCTCAGATAATTATGAAACCCATATGCTCAAATCTATTTTTTACACTTGTAGATTACTTATTTGTGACATGTTTGATGAAATTCATGTCATGTCTAGTAGGGGTCCAGTCTATGCCTTGTCATTGTTTTTGCAAATACATCATTGTTTCGTTGTTTTATTTCATTTATGAGCTTGTCATTAATTTATGGGAAGTGAACAGGGCTTTGGGCCTGAAAACATGGCTAAAAACTCAAGGACGCTGGCACAGGTCAGTAGGAAAAATTCCCTAGATGCACACATGCAAATGTTGTGGGGTGTCCAGAGCCTCCTAGACACACCCATGCATTAGCTATGGGAGTGTCTAGGAGTTTAAAGACCTAAAACCTCAGTGGGACCCAGGGGATAGTTACTTGAGTGTTTTGGATGCTTCCTGGGAGTCTTGTTGCTGACATGGAAACTCTGTATGATGTGTTTCTGTCGGTTCCAGTTCCTTAGGGTCACCTAGGACGTTGAATCTGATCATAGTAGCCCCTCATCGCATATTTACCCTTTTTGGATGGTTACTTGGGTAGATGTGGGATGAGGGTGTTGCATAATAGTATTAGAGCATGGTTCACCACTTAGAATGGATAGGTGGTGTGTGTTGGTCATGCATTCATGTCAATTGCATGTGTGTTAAACATCCTTGTAGTCTATATGCTTGTTGTATATGCATGTTGTATATGCATGTTGTCGGTCATGGTTATAGTGGTGTCACCATGTGAAAGATGATTTTCTTGTTGCGAAGTGTGTCATCATGAGTGTATTTTTGTATATGCATCTGTTATGCATGTTGGTGTTTATATGTTGTTTTGCATGCATTTTCATGGTTATAGTTATGCATGTATAATAGGCCAAACATACATCATGATGTCATTGTATGCATTTTAGGTGATTATGTTGCTATTGGTATGTTGTGATGCTAATAGGTTGGTTGAGATAGAGCAAGAGGTGAAAATCATCAAAGTGAAGTTGCAACACTAGAATTTGGGGTAAGAGAAGATCGTCATACATGTATTGTATGATTGGAATGCAGGTATGTTAGTTGATGGATTGTTATAAGAATTAGGGTTGTGTATATGTTTTATAGTCTATTGTTGTCGTGGTTACATGTATGATATATGCTAGTGAATCAGTGTGGTCATATGCACATGTGTCGAATATTCATGAATGATAGTAACTTGTTGTTATATGCATTGTTGTTGTTTTATGTTAGTTAAATTGATGAATATGTTATATTTTGTTGATAAGTATGTTATGTTTTAACTTGTTGATCGTTACATGATAGTTAACTTGATCATTATTTTATATGTTGTTGAGGAGTATGTTATATGTTAGCTCGTTGTTGTTATATGTTAGTCAACTTGATGATTAACATTATTGCACTAAGATATGGATGTTACATGTATCATGCTAATTTGGATTGTCCTATGAAGTTGGTTAGGATTATGACATTCATGTATGATTTGACCTAATTATGATAGTGTGTTGTAATAATCTATACTAACTGTGCATATGTGAGTGTTATACATGAATGACAATTGTTTATGAGTTTATGACGCGAACATGTTAGCTACTTACTGTTATGGATATCATGAACTTATTTATGTCTAAGTTGATTTGATATGAAGTTATATTGTGCTAATCCATATTGATTGCGCAAACAAGATAGCCTCCCCTAAGATACATCAAGGTATGAGTTTTCTTATGTCGTCTACTTGGTGTTTGATTATTTGATTATGTCATTTATTCGGTGTTCGAGTGTTTGGTGCCTATTATGTCATTTATCTTTTGTCTGAATGTTTGATTACTTACATGATATGAATATGTGCCTATAAGATTAAATGCAGAAATGATCTTGTTTTGAGATGATCGTACTAACGCACATGTGTTGAGATATTTGATATGTACTTGAATGGAAGTAGGTGATAGTTGTAGTATCATGATCTAAATATTAGTTGATTATGACATGGTTTCTAGTCTTTGTAGAGGCTGATTTTAGTTAATAGATATGATGTCTTGATATTTGAACATGTGATTGACATGTGTGAATAATTACAAGGCAACATTATTGGTATTAACATGAAAATGTAATAGTTTATGTGTTTACATAACTAACATATGGGTGATATGACAGTACATAGTAGGACTTAACTGAAACAAGGTAAATGGTAAAATAAAGGAATTGGGTAAGAATTCCTTTGAGTATATTTGGAAACCCTAATTCCAAAATAATGAGTGCTTTCTAGACAAGAGTTATTCTTAACCTTGATTTTGTCTTACATTATGCAGATATGTGCTATAGTCAAGAACATGTATTTGACAGGCATATCAATTGGTTTCTAGTTACGGTTGGATTCGTCAAGGGATTGGAGTCCCTTGAGAGATGATATATGTATGTGTTTAGATACAAGGAAACATGTTTGGCACAATACGGTAAGATAAATGGTATATTGTTATATTTATTTATTGGCTGAAAGTTATGTGGTTATGGTAGTATGATGCAAGGGATTGCATGGAAAGAGACTGCCATGAAATATTGGAGAAGGACTAGGTTGAGTTTTCCTTCGGAAGAACTGGGGACCCATGGGGATTGAGTCATGGTGTTTGTTTCTAGTCATGTTATTTTGGTATTGTTTGGTTTGTTGTGCTTGATTTTTGGCTTTGTTTATGTCTAGTGTATGGCCATACCACTTTGGTGCGGTATAGTATTGCTTTTGTTTTTTCATGGTATTATTCTTTCTTACTCTTGTTCTTTCCCTTTATGTTTTTAGAGTATTGGGATTGGTTGGGGAAAGAGGAAAGTAATGGAGCTCAGGGAGATCTGGATGAAACCCAACAGGTAATTTAAGATTCAGATGAAGGTCGGTGCATGTATAAGGGTAGAGAAAGGCAAGAATATGATAGTCAGTTGGATTGGTTGAGTCCATTTGGTAAATGAACAGTGGAAGAGTAGATAAATTAAATGGATATGAGGCTTTATATGCTTTGTTTAAGTTGGGAACTATGGTTCTCAATGTTGTGCATGTTGTGCACAAATGAGGAATTTCTCTTAACCTATAACTTATGATATCTATAAATTATTTTGTGATCATGATTATGATGATGTTTATATATGTGTGCATGTATGTATGTATGTATGTATGCAATGTCTAACAAGATCATAATGGATCTGCTTGGAAACCAGCTCCAAAAATAGAAGAAAAGAGAGATCAACGCCTTATAAATAAGCCACTTCGAGAGGGCAACCTCCAATACATTACATAAATGAAAAATTCTTGGATGCTACAAATGACAGAACATTCCTTCAATATATAGGAGTCCATGGGGCCAAAATGTAATCCTAGACAACCTAATAATAATAATGTAAGGGCACAATAATAACAATATGGGGGTTACAGGGGTACAACAATAACAATAAGGGGATTACACTAACAACAATAAGGGACTATACTAGTAATATAGGGACCTAACATGCTCCTCTCCTTTTAAAAAGTGTTATCCTCAACGCTTGAGTAGCTCCAGGTGCTTCTGTATAAAATTGTTCTCCTCCCATGTAGAATCTTCAGTGGGTAAGTTATTCCATTTGATGAGATACTCTGAAATTGATCGATTTTGTAGCTGTCTAGTTCTTGTTTCCGTGACTGCTTCAAGTTCCAATATGGTTTTTCCTTCCTCATCAAGTTCTGGAAATATTGTTGAACTGGAATTTTGTCCCCTATAACCTTCTTTAAGAAAGAAACATGAAAAACTAGATGCACTCGCGAAGAAGTAGGAAGCTCCAATTTGTATGCCATAGTACTAATATTTTGCAACACCTTGTAATGACCATAGTACTTTGGCGATAATTTATTATCCTTCTTAGCTTGCTTGAGGAACATTTTTTTGTATGGTTGTAGCCATAAAAATACCCAGTCTCCTACATCAAAACTTCTCTCACTGCGATGTTGATCTGCCTATTGTTTCATTTGATTTTGTGCCACATTTAGGTTATCCTTTAAGAGTTGGAGAACTTCTTTTTGATGCTCAATGTGATCTTCCACTTCTTGAACCCTAGAACTTTCCCTTAAATAAGATGCGATGGAAAGTGGATGATATCCATAAAGTGCCATAAATGGGGCATTTTTGCTGCAGTATGGAAGGAAGTGTTATACCATCATTCAGCGAGAGGTAACCACTTGACCCATTGTGCTTTATTATCAAATACAAAACAACAAAGATATCCTTCCAAACATTTATTCACTATCTATGTTTGACCATCGGATTGAGGATGATAAGATGAGCTATGAGCTAGTTGGGTACCCAAACAAGAAAATAATTTCGTCTAAAAATTTCCTGTAAAAATGGGATCTTTGTCACTTACAATAATCTTCGGGTTTCCATGTAGTTTTTGAATTTTTTCCATAAATGCAATAGCAACTGTACTTTATTTAAATGGATGAGATAATGCACAAAAGTGTGCATACTTGGTAAGTCTATCAACTACCACCATGTGACACTCCTTCCTTCAAACTTCAGTAAACCTGTGATAAAATCCATTGAAATATCCTCCCAACGTTGACTTGGAATGGATAAAGGTTGTAGAAGACTCGGGGTCTTAATTGTCTCAACTTTATTTTGCTGGAAAACCAAACATTCCGCCACAAATTTTTGAATATCAGATTTAAGGCTATCCCAAAAAAATTCTTTTTGCACCTTGTGGTAAGTTTTTAAAAATCTTGAGTGTCATCCTAAAGGAGAAGTGTGCAATTCCAAAAGAATATTTTGATCTAGTTGGGAATTCTTGCAAATATATAAGTGATATTTGTACCATAGGGAATCATTTTTCCAACTAAATGTATCAGATGTACTAGGATCTTGCTGTAACTTTTGAATGAGTGTCCACACTTCTTCGTCCTTCTTCCATTTATTCCTTGCTTCAGTTATCCAATCTGGTTGGATAATAGAAATGGCACAAAGCAATGCTTCCACCTCTTCATCATTTCTTGATAGTGCATATGCAACAACATTTAGCTTCCCTTTTTTGTAGATGATTTCAAAGTCATAACCTAACATCTTTGTGACCCATTTTTGTTGCTCTTCTTAAGATAGTCTTTGTTCCAAAAAGTGTTTAAGACTATCATGATCAGTTTTTACCTTGAAGTTCCTTCCCATTAGGTAAGGTCTTCATTTCTTTAGTGCATGTAGTATTGCCAACATTTCCTTCTCATAAATATCCTTTTGTAAATACTTTCCTTTGAATGGACTACTTTCAAAAGCAATGGGTCTTCCTTCTTACATTAAAACAGCACCAATTCCATTTCCTAAGGCATCACATTCCACAATAATGGTTTTTTTGAAGTCTGGCATAGCTAAGACTGGTGCTAGGCACATTTCCTCTTTAAGATGTTCAAAGGCCTTAGTTGCTTCAGGAGTCCATGAAAATGCATCTTTCTTTAATAATTTTGTTAGAGCTTCTCCTATTCTCCCATAATTCTTATCAAACTTGCGATAATACCCTGTTAACTCGAGAAATCCACGCAACTGCTTTATGGTTGTGGGGAATTTCCATTCCTTAATGGCTTTAATTTTGTTAGGGTACCTTAACACCCTCTAGAGATACAATATGACCCAGATATTCCACCTCTTATACTCCAAAGAAACATTTGGATGTTTTTGCATATAATTGTTTCTCCTCAAATAGTTTGAGGACCCTGTCAACATGTTGAACATGATCCTTCCAAGACCTGATGTAGATTAGTATATCATCAAAAAATACTAGCAAAAATTTTCTAATGAAGGGTTTGAAAATGGAATTCATCAACCCTTGAAATGTAGAAGGTGCATTGGTAAGGCCAAAAGGCATGACCGAAAATTTATAATGACCCTCATGAGTTCAAAATGTTGTTTTTGGAATATCTTCAGTCTTCATTCTAATTTGATGATATCCTAAACGAATATCCAACTTGGTAAAATAAATTTCTCCATGTAATTCATCCAATAATTCATAAATCACAGGAATGGGAAATTTATCTTTAATAATGAGCTTATTTAACTCCCTATAATCCGAACACATGCGCCATGATCCATCCTTCTTGTGCACCAATACTACTGGAGCAGAGAAAGAACTTTGAATAGTTTGAATTATACCAGCCTCTAACATTTATGCAATCATAAGTTCAATTTCACTCTTTTGGACATAAGGATATCTGTAAGGCCTGATGTTTGGATGAACACTTCCTGATATCAAATGAATAGAATGATCATGATCATGAATAGGTGGGAGTCCTTTGGGAGTTTCAAACACCTTGGAATGATTGTCCAATAATTTTTGGAGATCTAGAGAAATAGATGATTTTGATGTTGGAACTTCTAGTGAGAATAATTATGCAATTACACCCCATTGTTATTTCCTCATAAGCTTTGTCATGACATTAGAGCTTATTATCTTTCCTAACTTCCCTGCAGGTTGCAATACCCCATAATTTGATTTCCTTTCCTTCTGAAAAAAATTCAATAAAAGTTCTTGAAAATTAAAAGCTACCATCCCAAAATATTGTAACCATTGTACTCCTAGTACAACATCAACACCTCCCATTGGGATGGAAAGCATTGGAATATTCAATACATATTACCCCATGGCTAGCCTGATATTATGGCATTTTCCCATGGATTTATAGTTCCTCCATTTGCAACCATCACTTGAAATTCTAGTGTTGTGTATAGGAAACAATTCAATTCCTTGGCTACCTTGCAATGAATAAAATTATGGGTACTACCTGAATCAATCAACACTATTTCATTTTTCTTCTTGATATTTCCTTCTATCTTGAGTGTTTTAGGAGTGGTAATTCCTGCCAATGCATTACATGATATGGTCAGAATCATTTCTTCTTCTTCTAGGGTTGGTTCCTGGTGCATATCCTATTCTTTTGAAGTTTCTTGTTCATTTTCTTCCTCCTCTTCATAATCCATGTAAAATAATTTCTTCTCAGCACACTTATGACCTTTAGTGTATTTGCTATCACAACTATAGCAAAGACCTTTTGCTCCTTTTTCTTCCAATTGTTGTGGTGTCAACCTTGTAGGTTGTGGAAGTCTAGGAGTAGCAACACTTCCATCTTTATAGATGTGAGTGGTAGGCTTCATTGTCGCCATAATTTTACATTCAATTTTTCTTGCCAACCTAAATGCCTTCTCCAATGAATCAGGTTCCCAAACACAAACTTCATGTTGTATATTATCCTTTAAATTCCCTATGAAGACATCAATCCTGTGTTCCTCTTGAATATCAGTTACCCTTATATTCAATTTTTTGAATTCCTCAATTTGCTCCACCACTGAACCCTTTTGTTTGAGATTTATCAATTAGCTAAAGAAGGTGTTTCTCTTTGTATCCTCATAATTTGCTTTCATTTCCTCCATAAAAATTAACTAAGTGACAATGTTTTTACGAGAGAAAATCCATCAATACCATACAAATGTATTTTGTTGTAAATGTAAAGTTGCAATGCGTACCTTTTGTATGTTTTTCACATTATTGAGATCAAAATATTGCTCCATATGTAGTATCCATGTTACGGTATCCTTGACATCAAACTTCCTCATATCCATATTTGGAATATGGTGGTTCTTCAATCCAACATTAGAGTTTATGAAATCATGATTAACATTTATTTTTTTCTCATCATGAGTTTCCTCTACTATCTTTTCGCCATTAGGAATCATTTCTTGTATCAACTTTGACAAACCTTCCTTCAAACCTTCCATTTTTTCTTCCACGCCATTCTTCAAACCATCCATTTTTTCTTCCATACCATTCTTCCAACCATCCATCATAGCTTCCACGCTTTTCTTCAAAACATCCATTTCATTTTTTGTTGCTCTTTGCGAGAGAAAAATTTGGTGCACTTTCTCTTCTAATTTTGATATGTTATGTTTCATTTATTCATCTTCATGAGCCATAGTAGAGTATTCTAAAGGCTTAATAAGTGTTGAATTATTTTTAGGAGGCATTTTAGAACCCAATACTGATATCTATTCTACAATATTCCCTTGGAATCAATTCAAATTGATTCTTCAAACAAGACTTATGCAATTCAGGAAAAAAATAAATAAATAAATAAAATAAAATAAATAAATAAATACACTCATTTTTCTTGCTTTTGAGGAGCTCGATATTGAAATTGAATTATCTCTATGATTTCATATCTTCAATATCTGAAATTTAACCTTGTGGTAGCACTCTGAATCTTCTTTTCAATGTCACAGGTTTGACCTAATTTGGATTCTTCAAGGTAAAGTTATGCCCAATCTCCCACAATGACATAATTATGGGCTGGTTCAATAGAGCGAAGTTGTATGACGTGCCACATGTCACTGTTTCATCCTTTGACTCTGAAATTGAGATACAGGAAACTAAAGTTCGTGTAATTGTAGCCATTGTTTACAGAATTCCAATACGATGCTCAGAGAGATATTTATGGTGATTTTCCCACGGTCACCTCTTTGAGATTAAATTCGAAAGCCTGAAACAACCCTAACTTCCACAGATCATATCTCCTAAAATATTGCGAACCAAGATTTGAAATTTATGCACAAGGTTCCACAGGAGTTCAGCTTCTCTTTGTAAAAATTTAAGCTTCTTAACATTTTCAAAAACAAAGTTGTATTGAAAATTCCACGATGACCTATTTTAGGTGAAATTCGGGAGCCTAAAAAAAGCCTAATTCCACAGATCATATCTCCGAAAATATAGAGAACCAAGATCTGAAATTTTTACACGACGTTCCTCAGGATTTTAGCTTCTCTCTGTAAAATTTTAGGTTCTGAACCTTTGTAGAAAAAAAATTATAGCTAAAATTCCACGATGACATGTTTGGAGCAACGAAACACTAGAATCGAAAGCTCTGATACCAAATGTTATTGAACCAGCTCCAAAAATAGAAGAAAAGAGAGATCAATGCCTTAGAAATAAGCCACTTCGAGGGGAAACCTCTAATACATTACATAAATGAAAAATTCTTGGATGCTACAAATGAAAAAACCTCCCTTTAATATATAGGAGTCCATGGGGCCATAATGTAATCCTAGCCAACCTAACAATAATAATGTAAGAGCACAATAATAACAATATGGGGGTTACAGGGGTACAACAATAATAATAAAGTGGTTACACTAACAAAAATAAGGGACTATACTAGTAATATAGGGACCTAATAGGATCATGATTGTTTAAATTCTAATTTTCATATGTATGTATGTGTGTATGTATGTTGTTGTTTGACAGGATCATAATTGATTTATGCTAGTGATTATATATATGTACATATGTATGTATATATGTCATTGTATGACAGGGTTGTTGGGGATAATTATTGTGGAGGAATGATTGCTTATGCAGGTGAATGACATGAAGAGGTTCTTGGCTTACGAGGAATCAAGTGGGAATAATGGACCTAAAAAATTTATGAGGTCAATATCATGTGGATATGAATTGATAGTATGTGTGTATAATATTCCTATGTGTTAGAAATGTAATAATGAAAGATACATCAACGGAATGAACCCAACGTGATATGCGGCATGATATGATAAACATGGGTGGCAGAGAGACAGTGGAAGCAAGGCTGCTTGCTAGGGACAATGTGGTTTTCGATGTGCGGTGCTACTGTTGTGTAAATGTTGTGCATGCTATCTATTCAGTGATTGTACCTATGGTGATGTGTACATGTAACATATGTAGTATTGTGTGCATGTTGTATATGCGGTGTTGTGTGCATATGGTGTTGTGCGCATGTTCGATATGTGGTGTTGTGTAAGTATGGTGATATGTACATACTGTATATGCAGTTCTATGTATATATGGTGTTGTGTGAGTGTTGTACATATGGTGCTATGTACATATGGTGTTGTTTGCATGATTGTACATGTGGTGTCGTGTACATATTGTACATATGGTGTCATGTGCAAGTGGTGTTGTGTACATGTCATGCATGTGGTGATGTGTACATGTGGTATTGTGTACACATTGTATAGCTGTGACGATGTACATTTGGATTTGTGTACACATTGTGCAGGTGGTTTCATATACGTGTGACGTTGTGCACACATTGTGTAGGTAGTCTTGTATACATGTGGTACTATGTGCATGTTGTGCATATGGTACTGGTATACAAGTGGTATCATGTGCATGTCGTACATGTTGTGTTGAGGACATGCACTACTATGTATGTGCAAGGTGTAGTCATCATATCATGACATGTGTATTTGTTGTGTGATACTATTTATATGTATACGTAATGTGTTGTGTTTTACATCATTTGTAGGTGTATTTGTTGTGTTTTATTGTACATTTGGTGTAGGTGTATGTGTTATATGTTGGTGTAGGCATATGTATTGTGTTGTATTGTTCACTGGGTGTAGGTGTATGTGTTGTATGCCGGTGTAGGCATATGTATTGTGTTGTATTGTACACTAGGTGTAGGTGTATGTGCCATATTATAGTGTGGGTGTATGTCTTGTGTGGATGTACGTGTTGTAAACTATGTTAGGGCTCCTTAGTTTCCCAAGGCTGAGAAAGGAAACCAAAGAGATAACCACAGACCAACTTTAGACTTGGTATCTAGCCCTACAAAATTAGAGAGGGATCTCTCTATATCAAGCTCACAGCAAATGGAAATGAATGGAGAATATAAGGGTTTTAGTCTAGTTATTAGCTCATTAGGTTTTGATTAGGGTTTGCTTGACAAAGAAGCACCATGTTTAGAAACTAGGCAAGATATCCCAAACGATCAGCTGCAAACATAGTATGAGGCAAGATAGGTGTGATGAGTGACACAATTGGTTTGTCATTTTAGTGTGTTGAGGAAGAAATCATATAAGAAGTTAAGTGAGAAAAAAAAATTCACTTATTCAGAGGATGAAACACTTGGATGCTTATCTTAAACAAAAACAAAGAATAAAAGAATGATTTCTTTTTCAAAAACCTTAAAATATAAAGCATAAGAAGAAAGTACATGGTTGTTTGAAAAACATGATCATCAAATGCATAAGAAAAATGGATAAAAACACTATCACTAACCACATCACAAGAATCCCACAAAAATAGTTGCAATAGCATGTAAATTACTTCCGCAAACAGTCAAGTACACTAGTGCCAAAAGAGTGTGAACTTCAAATATCCAACTCTTTGTTAGACTTGTTTTTGAGTATACATAGAGGAAAAACAAGATTCCACCTCTAAGGGGTCTAATATTGATCCATAGCAACTGATTCATGAACCTAATTACTCATTTCCAAATCCTAGGGAAGTTAGAAATAACTTTCCTTTTTTTTAGCCAACTAATTGAGATTATCTGTCAAAGAATTGATAACAATATTATTTACAATGATAATCATTAACAAGCCTATTAACATAAAATAAAATCATGAGTCAAGTATTTACATCAGCCAAGTTTGAATTTGACCTCCACGTGTAGTGAAAAATCTCCAAACACAGAAACGCAACAACTTTCCCAGGACCGCAAAAAATGTCCTTAGCAGAAACACAACAAATTTGGCTTGATTTTTTGATGACTTGGAAGAGGTTATGAATGTTGCTAAAGGCCAGTGAAGAAATATTAGAATTTATACTATACCCTGGGACCAGTAAGTCATAAAAACTCATCATTTTAGCCCCCTCAAAATTGATTTTAAAACCGAGTGTCTAGAACATAGAAAATTCTCCAAAAGCACAACAAAAAAGTAGGAGTCAAAGATGAATTGATATATTTTTATTTTTAGCCATAAAAGTTTTTAAAAAAATGGGAGAGGGTTTTTTAGATAGTCTTTTTTTGTAGGAAAACCTTTCTCAGTTTTTGAAAATTCATTTCCATTTGTTTGGAATCCATGCCACAAAATGATGACTAAAACAGACAAGAAAAAGTGGAGAATTTGATTTTATACAATAGGCCTCCAAGAAATTTGAATATCTCCAAATATATGATGTTGGTGTATAAAAGGAAGGAGGGTAATTTGATTGGGTTTGTCCTTAACAAAAAACTCCTTTGGTTTTCTAAAATTCATCTTCATGTGTTAATAAACCTCTTTGGAAAATTATGGCAAAAAACAAAGTCAAAAGCGCAGTGAATTGTGAAGGAGGGAAATGAGAGGGAATGGGGGTAGGAAAAATTCCAAGAAAATTATGAGGGGTAGGAATAGATGTTAGAAGATAATGGTGGTGGAATTTCTGTAAAAGAGTGAGAAAAAAAGGGGTGAAAAGAGATAATTACAGACCTAGGGCAAAAACACAGCAAAAAACTAGGGTTTTTGGGAAAATGGTGAAATGAGAGCAAAGGTGTTGAGACTTTGTGTAGTGGGGGTAGCATCGGATGTGCTCTAGCTCCAAAAATTTGTGGAGGGACTATAGTACACATGATATACAAGACCCAGAAAGGGATTTGGGAAATTTCATCTGTTTTGGGAGATATTTAATTAATTAATTATTTTAATGTATTTTCTAAGTCTAAACATTGGAAAATTAAATAATTAAAGTTAATTAAATGAAACATGTGAGGAAATTGTCTTAAGTCACACGGATCAAGATTTATTTTAATCTTAGCCATTGATTCAAGATTTGATCATGATTGTTGGTTTCCAATGAGAAAAGTACAAAGGAAAGGCTTGGGGTCATTTGTAAAGACATAGAGGCAAAGCACTGAAGCTAAGCTGAGATTATAGGGCAGGGTTTGCTAAGAATTCTCACAAGTGTTTCAGCTACAGAGAGGGGAGTTTAGACAAAGGGTGTGATCTGATCCCAGTGTCTATAATTAGCAAGAGACAGGGAACATCTTTAGAAAAGCGGTGCAAAGAAGCAAGAGCATCAACAACAAGAGGGCAGTAGCTACACAGCGCAGGGGCAACTTTAGCTATATAAGTGTCACACAACCACTCCCAGGGTAGGGTAAGGAAGTTGGAAACCATCATAGGCTACGCAAGACCCTTAGGGGTAGTGTAGGGACTGTGTCACCCAGTCTGGGGTTACGCGGCACTTTCCAGGCCAGCACCGAGGGATGCAGGGGCTGCAAAGGCTGATGCAGGAGTTTGAGGGGCAGCGCTAGGGTTTCTAGGGACCAATTTTGGCTGAGTCCTATAAATCCCATTTTAGGATGTGGATCAGTTAATACTTTTTCTTCAAAACAACTGGTAATTTTCAGATCTATATTTTCTTTGTTGGTTTTTCCAGACCTGGAACCCAGATTTGTTGTATTCAAAAATAATCTTAATAATAAAACCCTCTAGCACCCAGAGACTGGTTTTCTATGTCCAAAAAATCACTATGTCACTTTTTCTATGTGTGTATGTACTTTTCCTAGATCTGAATTGGTGAAATTCTATTATGTGTTTTTCTTCAATATTAATTTGAAATTTTCTATTCATAACTTAATTAAGTAAGAGGAGCATAACCAGATCTAATAGTAGATTTCTGCATAAAAGTGGCATTCAGAAATTTTTACATGGTATCAGAGCAATTGCAAATCTAGGAGGGTCACCAATAGAATATTGAAGGATCTTTCTTCAAAAATTAGCAGGAAGTGCAACAGCAGCAGCAGAAGGGAAAATCTGAAGGGACAACATAGTTTCAGAGAGAGCGGAGTTATGCAGAGGGCAGGGTGACGTAGTCTTACACTGTCTCCTAGTATGCCCATGCACTTACTGCACAGAGGCAATGTTGGGATTGTATGAAGCTAGCTAGAGTGACGCGGATATGAAGCTGTCAGATCCAGAAGTTCCTGAAGCAAATCTGCAGAACTTTAGTCGAAGATGCTGGTGGGGTCAAATTTATGAAGTTTTCCGATTTTTAGCCCAAGCACTAGTGACAAAGAGCGGGAGGAGATAAGCTTCTTAGAGTTTTTCTAGCCAAATAAATTTGCAGATTTATTAGAGGATCAAAGAGAGTTGAATCATTGTTGATTTGGCATATTTCTAAGACTGGAAATCAGTTTTTAGAGATAGAAGAAGGTGTCTGTTTCGCCAAGGACCTTAGATCAAGATCTCTAGCAAAGATAGAGGGATCTCTGACACATTTCTGAGTAGATATCTCCTCATGGACTACGTGATTAGGAAATATTGGATGGCCTTTCCAACTTTTCAGTTTGGAAGGCTAGGATCCTAATATTCCTAGAGGCATATCATCTAAGATACCATGCTGAACAAGTTTTTGCCACGCCGACCGATGTAGATCTCATGAGAAATCATAATGAAGAGGCTGGACATGCCAAGCGGCTGATAATGGATGGAATTAAGGATCATATTGTCCCACATATAGCTGAGAAGAAAACAACTAAGGAGATGTGAAAGGCCTTAACGTCCCTATATGAGGGAAATTCCGTCCAGAGGAAGATGCTTCTAGAGACTCAGATGTGGTCATTCATGATGACCAAGGGGGAATACATGAAACATTTTCTCTTTAGAATACAGCCAATCAGAGACCAGTTGACTGCCACAGGTACTAAGGTGGAAGATGATGTGATGGCCATGAATTCTCTCAATGAAGTCACAAATTAGTGAGAAACCTTTGTCCAAAGTATCTTGGGCAGAGCAAACCTCCGAGACTGGGACAACTTGTGGGCAATCATGCATCAAGAAGAAATTCATAGAATCACCAAGAAGCAGTATAGCTCGAAATCAAGAAAAGTGAAGAAGGAAGATGAAGAGGATGCAACCTTGGCATCAAAGAGGAAGCAGGGAAAGAAGAATAAGGACCTATCTAAGATCAAGTGCTTCCAATGTGGTGAATTAGGACATTTTTCCAGCAATTGTCCTCAGAAGAAAAAGGACAAGGAAGCTTCTTCTTCCAAGGCTATTTTGGCAGATGATGGGTCAGAAGATGATGCAGCCATGAGCACTCATGAACCATGAAAGTCGGGCGACATAGATCTGTAGAGAAGCTACAAAATGAGGGAGGGATCCTTGAGCAACTCATCTCTTGGATCACATCCGAGCTACGGGAGCCTTAAGACAATAGTGGGACAAGTGGAGCAGTGGGTGCATAGATCATGGATGAAGCAAAGGGAGATCTGAAGGCTGGAAGGAGCAGCGCAGTGCAGATGCAGCAACAACGTAGATGTAGGAGAAACATAGGGGCTGATGTGAGTTCAGAAACGCAGAGAAGAGTTCCTTACATAGATCAGAGCTATAACAACATGGAGGCTTCAAGAGGGCAGCACAGTGTAGCAACAATGTGAGAGATTTCAGCACAAGGGGCTGATGTAACTTCCACAGTGCAGAGGGAGTCTACTTACATAGTGCAAAGTTGTAGCTGCACATCATTCTCCAGATGACATAACAGATCAACAGCCTATGGAGCTTTAGTGATAAGGTTGCAGCCCAACAGACTTGTCTATCAAATATTGGACAGGAGATTTAGTTGTTTCTCTCAACAACTGAATTTTTCAATGCTGCAGTTAGCAGTGGTAGTGCTATGGGTAGCACATATGCAACATATTGAGAGGTAGTTGTAATACATATGTGGCAGTGGTGGTGACAACGTCATGGGAAATAGTACAAAATGGCAGAAATAGTGTAGAGTTGAGTGGCAGCAGGCCAAGCATCAACAACACAGAAACCAGTGCCCAAAATCTTGTGATACATGGTGTGATGTACTGCTAGAGCACACTTAGTGCTAAGAGGGAGTTTTGAGATTTTGTGTAATGGGGGTGGCATCAGATGTGATCTAGCTCCCAAATTTTGTGGAGGGACTAGAGTACACTTTATCTATAAAGACCCAGAAAGGGATTTGGAAAATTTCATCTGGTTTGCAAGATATTTAATTAATTAATAATTTTAATGTATTTCCGAAGTCTAAACTTAAGAAAATTAAATAATTAAAGTTAATTAAATTAAACATGTGATGAAATTGTCTTAAGTCACACAGATCAAGCTTTATTTTAATCTTAGCCATTGATTCAATATCTGATCATGTCTGTTGGTTTCCCAACGAGAAAAGTACAAAGGAAAGGATTCGAGTCATTTGTAAAGACACAGAGGTAGAGCATTGAAGCTAAGATGAGATTCTAGGGCAGTGTTTGCTAAGAATTATCAGAGGTGTTTCAGATACAAAGAGGGGAGTTTGGACAAAGGGGATGATCTCATACTTGTGTCTAGAATCAACAAGAGAAAGAGAGCAGCTCCAGAAAGGTAGCATAGAGAAGCAGGAGCATCAGTCATAAGAGGGTAGCAGTTGCACAACACATGGGGTAGCTTCAGCTACGCAGGTGTTGCGCCGTCACTACCAGGGAAATGTAAGGTAGTTGGAAACCCTCAGAGGTTACACAGAGACCCTTAGGGCCAATGTAGGGACTGCGTCACCTAGTCTGGGGTTACACAGCCCTTTCCAGGCCAGTGTTGAGGGATGCAAGGGCTACAGAGGCTAATGCAGGGGCTTCAAGGGCAGCGTTGTGGTTTCTAGGGCCTACTTTTGGCTGAATCCTGTAAATCTCATTTGATGGTGTGGATCAGTTAATATTTTTTCTTTAGAACATCCGGTGAGTTGAAAATTTATATTTTCCCTATCGGGTTTTCCAAACCTAGAACCCAGATTTTTTGTATTTAGAAATACTCTGAATAATAAAACCCTCGAGTAGCCAGAGACTTGTTTTCCTGCATTGGGTTTTTCTAGGGACTATTTGTCTAGAAAATCACTAAGTCACTTTGTCTATGTGTCAATTTACTTTTTCTAGATCTGAATTGGTGAATGTCTATTATGTGTTTTGCTTCGATATTAATCTGAATTTTTCAGTTAGTAAGTTAATTAAGTAGGAGGAGCATAACTAGATCTAACAGTAGATTTATGCATAAAAGTAACATTCATAAATTTTTAGATAAGGGTGGTAGGATTAATTGTAGAAAAGTTATGGGGGGTAGGCATGGGTGTTAGGAAAATTATAGAAGTGGAATTTATCAAAAAAGAGTGAGAAAAATTGGGTGAAAATTTCAAAACATGGACTTAGGGTAAAAGCGCAACAAATTTCCATGGTTTTTTGGGAAAATCAGGAAATTAAAGGATCTTAATGAGGGGAATGATGGGAAATGTTCAATGAAGGGTCATGGAGGATGTGTAAACATTAGAAGAAATTTTTTTGACTCTTGAATGAAGATATGAACCATGGAAGAGGGAGAGCACAACAAAATGCCTAATAGCTTCCCAGAAGTGCAACAGATGTGAAATGTTGATTTAATTATTCTTTCTTGGTTTAGTTGAAAAGTTTCTGAGGCTGAATTTGAGCTCCTTGAATGCATGTCACTATTAACAGAACCAACTCAAAATCCTTGAATAATTTTATAACTTGAAAATTCAAATTTTACCTCCCTTTGTCATGATAACCAATTTCTACATCATTTGGATGATTTGAGCTAGGATATGGCTTGATGATAAATTTATACAAAAGATATGATGATTATTTTAGATTAAAATGTATTTTCCTCCATGTGACATAGATTTATTTTTTATTATTTTGATTTACTTTATTCCCTAAGTGCTAACTCTCATGACAACTTACTAGTTTTGGATGATGATTACATGACTCCAAATGGAAATATAATGACACTCATGACATTCTCATGATCAACCTTATGACACCATGAATATTCCTTTTTAGATTATAAATAGTGACACTTAATGAAGGAAAAATTACCTATGGTGCTGTTAGTGTCAGTCTTGTCATACTGCCATCAGTGATCAAATTTACTCTTTTGCATTTGCATATTAGGAGTCCCATACCATAAATTTTCATCATTCCATTAAGTCATGGATTCATTGATGGTAGTGGTCTTTCATTAGTTTTCCCTCATTTAAAACTTGTTGATTCTCCTCTCTATGGTCTTCATTCATGATTCACTTTCACTCCCAATTCATATTATTAGGTCATAGGGTTGGTCTGATTAGATCCTAGGGTCTCACCATAGTCAAATTAATGAGTCAAGTGTCAATAAATATCAACAAGGGCATGAGGAGGCCAAATAAACTCAAAGGCACAGTATTTGGAAAGATCAAATAATTGTTCTATTGAGCTTGATGTAATTTTCACCTCAAAAATATGTTTTGAGGTGAAAACATGGTACTTTGCTTTTATTATCATCTTTTATGTAATTTTATGTCTTAATATGTAATAAGTTGCACTTCAAAATCTGTTATCTCCACAAAGCCACCACCTTTCCTTTTAGAGGTGTTTTCCACAACATTTTTAGTACAAAATCATGTTCTAATTATGTTCATTAGAAGGAGCCCAGGAAGAGCTTTCCAACGGTATATTATACTCTCAAAACTAACTCCTGGATTGAAAAATATGCCTAAGTGAACAAAGGTCCTCAATAGCCTAACTTTACCCCTTTTCTCATTTTCCCCTTAGACTTTATTTCATATAATTTTGAAGTTTTTTATTATAAAACCCCTTTTCTTCCAATCCAATCACATCATCGCAATCGCACAGTCCCGATTGACCCACCTCTGACTAACTATCTCCGATGCAATTAAGTCCCTCCGATCCGATCACATCCGAACCATTGATCTTTTCAACGATCCGACAACCCATATGTAATCACATCGCCCGATCGCATCGTAGCTTCTCAGTGTCCCCATGCCCATAATTCTTCCGATGCGATTGACTCCTAACGCGCTCCCTCGATTTCATCTCCACCGTCGATCCGCCCTTCCGATCGGACGACTCACAAGCCATTGCAATCGGCATCTCCCATAGTTCAACTCTCGTTCCACTCCTTTGCTAATTTTTGATTAAGATTGGCCTAGGTCCCACCATAAACCCTTCCGCCCTTTCCAAACAAAAATGGTTTTTTCCTTTATATTCGATTATTATAATTTCACAAGTTGTTTCTTCGCAAAGTCCGAATCGCATTGCATGATTCCAAGTCTTCGCCCATCCCTTAAACTGCCTCCTCATTTCCTCCGATGCGATTAATCACCAATCGCAATTGGAATTTTCCATAGTCCTTTGCTTCCGCCCCACTCCCCTTCCAATTCTCAATTGCGATTGCGATTTACTCCCCCAGTCCCACCAAAACCTTTCCACCTTTTCGATGAAAAATGGGTTTTCTTTTGTAAAAGCGCAAAGTTTTTTTTAATTTGTTTTGAAAATGATTTACCCCATTGCTCCTTCGGCTTATCCTTTTACCCCTATTACACTTATTCTAATCGCATCGCAAGTTTCATTGCCTCGTTCCAATGCGCCCACTCCTCTCCCGCTGCGATTCCCAATTGTGATTGCAATCATCCCATGCGACTCCCCCTATACACTATCACACTGCAAATTCCAATCACATTTGCTCCATTGTGTGATACACCCCCTCCCCTCTTCTGATTGCGATTTACGATGGAGATTTTCGATCGCATATGGGCCCACCATCCTTTCCTTTGTTTCTTTTCACCCAAAAATTTTCTTCATTTAAATGGCTAATATGGTTTTTCATCGTTTCAAAATAGTTTCCTTCGACAGTTGGTTTTTCTTCAAAGGATAAAAGGCCGTGAACTAATTATGAAACAGAGGCATGACAGCAACGATAAAAAAGGAGGAATGGTTCCAAAATTTGTCTTTCTTTTCCTCTGTTTGAGCAACAGCAGACCTTCCAAATGTTCAAAATGTATTGTTTCCCCTCTTTTTCAGGGGCATACTGTTGGTATTTTTCCTATGTTTAGATTTCGGTTTATGTGCTAGTGAAACAACTCCTTTTTCCGTGGATCTACTCCCCCTTAGATTTTGTATATTTAATGTAATTATTCATCATTTGTAATGGGGATAAGGTATGGAATACGTTGGAAATTATCTGAGGACGCTTTTCACTCCATTTGTAACAGTTTGGCAATGAATTAATAAAGATATGCAACTCTGATTTGTGGGATCCTTGTGGTATGAATTTTAGCAATGTTCTTTCTTTTGTGTTCATCTGTTAATTGTTATGTTTTCCATTCATATCATTCATATCTCTGGTTGAATGTTTTCAAGATAGATAGGTAGAATCCATTGTGTAATTCTCTACCTTGAGAAATCATTCAATACTCTATGTTTTCTTCTATTTGAAAAGGATCCATCTCCTATGCCCTTTTTAGCTTATCACCAGTCTTACCATTCCATCATTATTTAAACTCAATTGTTAAAATTCCTGCCTACCTTGCCCCATAAAATACCTTGTATCTCTGATTTAATTCCCCAGATTCAAACTGCCTCTTTTGTTCCATACAACCCTTAAATTTATAAAAACATTTCCAATTATTATACCTAGCCTAAAATCATTTTACTCTTATATTTCATTGAATATTTTTCCCAGAGAGAGCCCTCTCCTGACCTTGTAGGGCTAGCTACAAGACTGAGCGTGGTCTGAGGTTACCCTGATTTTCCTTCCTTCAGCCTGAGGTTCAAATTAGGTGCTAACAGTGACTAAATGACTCATGAAACGGATTATGAATTGACTTTGATGACCATGACATGGGAGTATCATTACACTTAGACAATGACTTGACCATTTGATAACCAAGAGAGATATAAAATTTATTTGAAAATATAATAATTTGACAATAAGAATCTAACTACAGTGAAAAGAGTAAATTTTGATCACTGTGACTATTGGACACTTACATTGGCTCCAATGGGGATGAAAACTCCTTTAGGAAGTTTCAAGAACACCGTAGATGAAGTAGCCGTATTCATTCAGCGATGGATTCATTGCAGCTACAATCTTCAAACTGACTCAAATTAAACTGAAAATTGAACAGTACCATTAGCCGCAAACTCTATTGGAAACTGAAACTGAAAAAAAAAATCTCAGAATGTTGAGCTTATTCATCACACCTTACCTACTCTAATCGATGCATAAGCGATTTGATCAAGCGAAGTCAAAGATCCAGTGTAACCAATCAAGTACATGACTACTTGACTGATGCTTGTATTTAGCTTCACCATGCATAAAGAATGATTTAGTTAATGGTAACTCAAAATGAAACCTGAGTCCAAAACCTATATTGGTGAACAAAACAAACTCCAAATTTTCTGATGCTTCCAAAAGACTACCCAAAGGGTCTTGAAAATCATGAAACATTACCTCTTGTGGATCAGCAAAAATAAGGGAGATGCCTTCGAATATAATGGTTGATTGTTCTTCTTCATTTGGTTGTTTCCTCTTAAATATAAATGTAGCAATGTGATCTTCCATATCATGCAGATTAGAGACAAGATTTGTATGTTCTTGCAGATCTTTAATTAAGGTAGCCAAATCTCATCTGCAAGTGGATTTTCATGTATATCAAAAATAGAATTGTCTTGGCTTTGAAAAAATTATATATCTTGATCATTTGAAGGATGTATAACATGTTCATCAAACTTAAGACAACAAACTTGTTGTACACTATTTTTGACCTCAACGGATAAATCATGACTCTCTAGAGTTTCTATACAAGAAAACTCAAAATTATGATCTGCAAATATTTCCTCTTGAATTAAAAACTAAGAAGAGGAAATGAGTGAAGGGCAGCTGGAAAGAATATCTTCATATATATATATATATATATATATATATATATATATATATATATATATATATATATATCATTTGAAAATTTCCAAGACTGATGTGAATTATCATCAAATTGAGAAGATGGAAGACCAATGTCATGTTTTGAATAATTCTTCTCAAGTTCACTGTCATCCAAGGTAGAATCCATGATCTTCTCATGGTGATGAAAAGGGTTTTCATTCAAATCATCCAAGAGTTCATCATCCATAAACTCTTCATCACCATAAGTAATTTCCATTTCTTGAATAAAATTCTCAAAGTGATCACAACAATCCTCACTCAAAAGCAAAGAATGATAGGTTTCTCTATACTTTCCAAAAAATACTGAGTGAAAATCCTTGAGAGAATAAATACAAGAAGAAGGCAAGATTTCATACCAAAAGCATCCTCTTTCTTCTAATGTGATCATGAACATCTTCATTAAACAATCTTCATGAAAATTAATCCTCATCTTACTCACATGCAAACGAAATCTTATTAAATGAAGTGTAGCATCATCACCTTTTCCATCTCTAAATTTTGGCAAGTATGTTTGCCAATCTACCTAAGGCATACGATTTGGAAAGCCTGGAACATGATATCGATGCATAGGAGAATATCGAGATCATATAAGAAATTAAATGAGAAAAATTAATTCACTTATTCATAGGATGAAACACTTGGATGGTTCTCTTAAACAAAAACAAGGCATAAAAAAATGAATTTTGTTTCAAAAACCTTAAAAGATAAGTATAAGAAGAAAGTAGATGGTCGCTTGAGAAATTTTCTCATCATAAGCACAATAAAAATGGAGAAAATCACTTTCACTAACCACATCAAAAGAATTCCACAAAAATAGTTGAAACTGCCTTTAAAATACTTCTGCAAATAGTCAAGTACATTAGTGCCAAAAGAGTGTGAAATTCAAATATCCAACTCTTGCTTAGACTTGTTTTTTAGTATATATAGAGGAAAAAAATCAAGGGGTTGAATCCTAATCCATAGCAACTTATTCAAGAGCCTACTTACTCATTTCCAAATCCTAGGGAAGTTAAAAATAACTTTCCCCTTTTTTAGCCAACTAATTGAGATTATCCCTTAAAGAATTGACCACAAGATTATTTACAATGATAATCATTAACAAGCCTATTAACATCAATAAACTTGTGAGTCAACTATTTACATCAGCCAAGTTTGAATTTTGACCTCCATTTGTAGTGAAAAATCTCCAAACACAGAAACACAACAACTTTCCAAGAAACACACCAAGTGTCCTTAGCATAAACACAAAAATTTTGTCTTGATTTTTTGATGACTTGGAAGAGGTTATGAATGTTACTAAAGGCTGGTGAAGAAATCTTAGGATTTCTACTATACTCTGGGACCATTAAGTCATCCAAACTCATCATTTTAGCCCCCTCAAAATTGCTTTTAAAACCCAATGTCCAGAAACGCAACAAATTTTCCAAAAGCGCAACAAAAAAATAGGGGTCAAAGATGCACTGATATGTTTTTAATCATAACATTTTTTGCAAAAATGGGAGATTTTTTTGTAGATAAGTTGGGAGGGTAAAAGCATGACAAATTTCTAGGGTTTTTTGGTAAAATAAGTAAATGAAAGGATCTTAGTGAGGGAAATGATGGGAAATGTTCAATGAAGGGTCATGGAGGATGTGTGAACATAAAAAGAAAATTTCCGACTCTTGAATGAAGATATGAACCATGGAAGAGGGAGAGCATAGAAAAAATCCTAGCAACTTCCCAGAAGCACAATAGATATGTAGCACTGCTTTAATTCTTCCTTATTGGTTTAGTTTCAACGTTTTTGAGGTTGAATTTGAGCTCCTTAAATGCATGTCACTGTTAATAGAACCAACTCGAACTCCTTGAAGAATTTTATAACTTGAAAATTCAAATTTTACATCCCTTTGTCATGATGAACAATTTCTCCATTATTTAGATGATTTGAGCTAAGATATGGCTTGATGATACATTTATACAAAATATATGCTGATTATTTCAGTTGTAGATGTATTTTCCTTCATGTGACATAGATGTATTTTTTATTCTTTTGATGTACTTTATTCCCTAAGTGCTAACTCCCATAACATCTTACTATTTTTGGATGATGATGACATGAATCCAAATGGAAATATGATGGCACTCATGACACTCTCATGATCAACCTTATGACACCATGAATCTTCATTTTCAGATTATAAATAATGACACTTAATGAAGGAAAAATAACCTATGGTGACTAAATGACTCATGAAACTGATTATGAATTGAACTTGATGACCATGCCATGAGAGTAGCATTATACTTAGAAAATGATTTGATCATTTGACAACCAAGAGAGATGTCAAATTTATTTGAAAATATAACAATTTGACCATAAGGCTCTAACTACGGTGAAAATAGTAAATTTTGATCATTGTGACTATTGGACACTAACACACTATATGTATATGTACGTAATTGAAGATAAGGCACTGGTGTTTGTTGGGTGTGGCATTCGATCTGGTGTGTGTAAAAAATAACAAAGGCAGAAGTAAGGACCAATGAAGGATAAGTATCGATATTTTATTTCAGTTCTATTATGCATGTGATCGACGATTCTGACTTATGATGGTTACATGTGATTTTTTACTATGATTTATGATGATTTCATGCAATTCATGATTTTGACCTATGATGGTTGTGTTTTGAGCTAACCAAATGTTATATGTTTATACATGATGATTTGATCAAACAACTAGTTTGTCTTGTTGTGACAGGAAATGAACAAAATTACAAGTGTACCTTATTGACGAGCTACCAATGAGGTATGATTTGAGTTTATTTCAATTTTTTTTCAGTCTAATGGGATTATGTGATTGAAATGGGAAATCATTGAAATTCCCGGTTGAGTGGTTGAAAATGATTGCATGCATTAACAACAACAACAACAAAAGGAATTGAAACAAACAACAATATTTTGGTAAAGCACTTCAAGAGTAAGGCTGTTGTGGGAAATTGGTACCCAATAGTTTCCATTGCTTTCAATGAGCATTCTATGACTGGTATGATGGTTTTGAGGCAGGTATATCCCTTGGTTGTTTGAACTTCTAATGTAAGGAATACTTTCCAAGGGGATGTCGGGGAACTTGAAAGGTGAGTGATTGCATGGAAGGGGATTGCCGGATTTCTCGAGGGACTGTGTAGCAAAGAAGGGAAGGTCGAGGATGGATTTTTTTTGGTCACTAGCATTTCTAGATGGAATCAGATGCACATTGGGAGTGTGCCCTAGAACAGTGAGCTGGTAACTATTCATTGAAGGTACAATGGTGCAAGATTGTAGTGATATACATTCGATGTAGCTTTGACTTTGGAAAAGGATTCTAGACTTCCAGGGAAGGAAATAAATCCATCTATTATTCTAAGGATGGAGGTGTGAGCCTCTTGATAACCTTGTTGTGGATGCAGGCATCGTATCCTTTTATTTTATTTTTGAGAAAATATGGATATGTGTATATTATTGTAAATATTGTATCGAGTTGGATTTATAAAGCCCCATAGAGAGTATGGTTATTTGTTGGTTGAGAAAATTTGGTTGTTATTATAAGTACCATAATGAGTTGTGTTATAAAGCTCTATTGAATGGTATGATAGTTATGTTTCAACAAGTTGATCATCATAATTACTGCAATGAGCTGTTTTATAAAGCTCCATGGGAAGCATGTTTTTCTTTCGGCAGTCTTGTTGGTTGTAGGTGTCATTGAACAAAAAGGACAATATTCCCCCAAGGGGGAGGGTTTTGTAACATCCCTAGCTAAAATTTCATGTAAAAAATTATAAGACCACAATTGATGGGACACTTATTCCAAGCTGAATGGTGGGAAAAACATCCTAGTGGGTGTTCATTTCGATTATTATGGTTAAAGGGAATTGGCAATGATAATGGTTAAATATTTGGAAAGGAAAATTGGCATTTATGATTATTTTATTTATGAAAATAATGGAAAATAGGAGAAAAGGAAGGTGGAAGGTCATAGGTTGCATGTGGGGAGGAAAATGAAGGAAAATAATGAAAAATGAAGAAAATATAGGCCTAATTGATAAAAAGGTTTTTGATGATCAGTTAGTAAGCTTTTTGTTGGTTAAGGTTTTTTCTCACACTAATGGCTCTCATTATATTCTCTCTCTATCTCATATTGTTGGATACTTCAATTTTTCTTGGACCACTTTGGCATTGGATCACAAAAAAGGAAAAGAAGGCAAGATGAAGGAAGTAGCAAACAAGGAAGAGAAAGATCAAGCAGCTACATGAGGATTCTTTGTGGCTATCAATTTTCGTATGTGATTTTCTTGTTATATTTGGAAAGCATGGTTTTGCATGTGGTTATTTTCTGTCACGGCATAGGTTTTTCCAGGTGTGACAGTTTTTTCAGCCTAGCCTTGTCGTTTTCAGATAACCATGATGTGATGGGGTTCTCATTTTTTGGTTGAGCCATATTTTTGGATGGATTCAAATCTGAGTGAGGTAGATCTACGAAATGATAGAAAAAATGGACTAGTAATCCCTGAACTAGACTATGGGTTGCGTTAAAGCTAGATAGTGCGTTGCCTCATTGGATCTGCGAATCCTCAACCGATGAATGGTGGGATATATGGTAAAGCCTAGAGGTGAGTTTCTCTCCATCAGGCCTAGGAATACTGGGTTGGGTTCTACGGTAAAGCCTAAAGAGTATATATTATTTTAGGGCCTAGTAATCCCTAGACTGGACTATGGATTGCGGTAAATCCTGAGAAACTAGGAGAAAGAAAAATTCCTCACAGTGTAGGTTGAGAAATTTGGTGGCATCCATGCATGTTTTTTCCTGGTGATCAGGTGGAGATCATGGTAAAGCATGTTATGAAATGTTTATTGGTTTGGCATAGTGATCCACTGTGGATTACGATAAAGTCTCAATTATATTGATGAGGGTAAGGTGGTTTAGCCTCAAGATTCCCTGATTGGTTCTTTCTATTTGGGTCCAACATTCATGCTTGGAATATGGCATAGGAGTGATTGGACGTAGAGATATTTCACTCAGCCAATCTATGGATGGGTGGAAAACATAAGTCCCATCCCAGTTTGGTATTTTCATTCATCAATAAGAGGTTCTCTCCTTGATAACTTATGTGTAAATTTAATGGTTTATATGTGGATTATATGGTTGATGTATCCTTGATATTTATCTCTTTATTATGTTGATTATAAGCATGTATTATGATAGTGATTATGTATGGTGTTCCTCATGTTTTTGTTTGTAAATGAATGAGAAAGGTATCTATGACCTAATAGATGATAATGCAACTATTGATGTAGGGTAACAATGCTTCTCAGTGATTCTTAGTTAATTATGAGACCCCTATGCTCAAATATGTTGTTTACACCTATAGATTACAATTTGTGACATGTTTGATGAAATTCCTGTCATGGCTAGTAGGGGTCCAGTCTAGGCCTTGTCATTTGCTTTGCAAATACATCATTATTTCATTGTTTTGTTTCATTTATGAGATTTTAATTAAGTTTTGGGAAATGACCTGGGCTCTGGGCCTAAAAAAGTGGCTCAAATATATGGGACATTGGCACGAGTCAGTAGGAAAATTTTTTTTCACGCACACATGCATATGTTGTGGGAGAATATACATCCTCCCAGATGCACCCATGCCTATATTGTGAGAGCATCTAGGGGTTTGAAGGCCTAAAACCTTAGTGGAACCTATGGTCTAGTTACCTGCATGATTGGGATCGTTCCTTGGAGTCTTGTTGCTGATGTGGAAGGTGTGTATGATTTGTTTCCATCGGTTCCACTTCCTTAAGGTAACCTAGGAGGTTGAATTTGATCATAGTAGCCTCTCGCCGCAAATTTACCTTGGTTGGATAGTTACTTCGGTATATGTGGGATGAGGATGTTATAGGATAATATGGGCCTAGCAATCATCTCTTTCTTTGGTCCACAGTTTTTCAGGAGGTTCTACAGAAATTTTTCGGTCATGTCTTGTGGGCTTCTTCTTGGGCACTCACCATGTGACCTACACTGTGAAATTCTCACTCCCAGCCCAAGCGGAGGGGAGCCTCGACCAATAAGGGTGGTTCCAGCAATGCACTAAAGGTGGGGCTGGGGGGATGGGGTGTTGAATGAACCAAGTGGGGTGGGCGTGCTACTAGAGGTGTGATCAGAGATTCATCAGGATCCCTTGGTGGAAAAGGTGGTGTGAACTACATGCGAGGTGGACGTGCAACTGGCAGTGGTAAGAAAGGTATTGTGGCTCATGGGGGTGGAGTAGGAGTATGGGGTTAGAGTCGTTGATAGGGACGTGTAGTAGTTTTTGACTGACATGTTTGTTCTAATGCCTTTTGTGACCTGATCTAGAATATCTTGGATTACCTAGAAGTTTATGATAGGACCAGAAAGGAAGAGCATGAGTTTGTCATTACCATGCTAAATCAACTGCATTACTTTCAATTCCATGTCATAGAAAGGATTGTGGTGGTTTTTCGGGGATAAAATATGTTAGAAGAAAAGTTCAAGAAGCTGGAAATGTGCATGGATCACTTTGAACAACATGTTTAGTGTACATATCATCCCCCTCTCCCTCCAAGGACTAGGTTGAACAATCCAACATCAATTACTTCTGATGATTGAGCATGTTCAAAGGTGTTCTTCTAGTTTGTTTGTCTATTGGTGCTTTTGGCCTATCAAGCTTTGGACTTATCATATGGTTTTGCTTTTGTTTTTTTTGTCATATGGTGATATAATTGGTCAACAAACTCAGTCAACGTGAGACTAGTTCCATTGTGATAACTATGTATTATCCTTTTGATTAATGAAGAGAACCTTAATTTACAAAAAAAAAAAAAATGACTAAGCCAAATTACATAAAAATAAATAAAAATTTAAATTAATAAAAGTATATTTATAATTAATAATTAAACCAACCTAGATCCATCTTAACTCTAGATCTACCAAGGGCCTAGAGGGATCAAATATTTGAGGTGCAGATATTATTTAGAGTGAAAAGAGATTTGATCCCTCTGAATGCTTGGTAGATATGAAATTAAGATGGATCTAGGTTGGATTTAATAAATTTTTCTTTATTTGAAAAATAAATATTTTTTAATTTAAAATATTAAATCCATTAATATTTTTTTAAAATTGAATTTCATATTATTTATTTATTTAAATAAAATAATAATATATAGTTTTATTTCATTTATATTAATTTTTTTTTTCTTTAAATGAATATGTCTAATGTCAATGGTGACATCTTAGTTGGAAGGTGACCTCGACTCCAAGCCAGAGCCCCTCCAATATGCCACTCAGTTTGTAAGCTCAATAAATTTTTTCTTGATTGCAACACCTCCCTCCTCACATGATGTCCAACATTGAATCTACTTGTGTCGATGCCTCGAGATCCTCCATTAGGGTTGCTTTCTCTAGGCTCATTAATATGATCTCAATTTTGCAAATATCTTCCCCAATGTTCCTCTATCTGCCATGACTCTTAATGGAAACTCATATTTTCTTGGTTCTCCACCCATATTCATTTCAATGGATTTCATTCCATCCTCGTTAGAATTGAATATTAATGAAGACATGCAAGGGTGGTAGCAGACTCAACCTTTGTTCTTCAAAATGACATTAATATATTCTTTGGGTTGCATTCCATTTTTCCATCAGCTCTAGGATTCCTCTATCCCACATGCTTCTTTCTACCCATGCCCACTAAGAAATGTCAACATGCTCAAATCCATAGGATTTGAAAAAGTAATGGTAGCATTGTATGCTCGTGGGATTCATTCCAAACCAATACTTTTGCACGTCACTATCAAGCTCACATTCTCCCTGAGATCCAGTTAGAGATTCATGAAAATGAGTATGAAGTGCATCATGAGTGATAACATATTCTAGACTTAGAGGTTTTGAACTATATTGCTACATGGATCCTTGACATGGGGAATATTGAGGGCTGGTGTAATCATTATTTGTACACTATGGGTTTAATTTTCATGTTCAATTGCTTATTTTGAAAGTGTTGGTTGATAGATTAAATTCTCAAGATAATATCAATGCATAAATTTGAAGGTGTTTAAGCTACTATTGATATATGTAGAGGGTCATCTTGCTCGCCTAGAAATGGGCTTGCTCCATGCCTAGTGGTAATGTTGCACTGCAAGGACACATACCACCCTATTGATTTGGACACTTCCTTTTCCTCATGTCTCAAGTTTTTATTATTTATTGTCCTATTTACTCTATTTGGACCTTTAGCATCTCTAGTGGTTTCTATATTGGTTATTTTTCCCATTTTTGGTTTAGTTACTTTCCTCTTTAGACCATTATTACCAATTCTATGCATATAGTTAAAAACTCTAGTCTAAAATTTTGTTATTCTTTTGATTACTTTTTCCTCACTCATACAACTATACTCTATTTTTGTTGGGTTTTTTTGTCCTCAGTTTATTTTGGAAAACAACTAACCATAAATTAGTTTGTATCAAGTCTGATTTCCCATGTGATAAATCAAAAATAATAACAACTCACGACTTATATAGTTTATAAGATAATGAAAAAATTATATATATATATATATATATATATATATATATATATATATATATATATATATATATATATTGAAATAACATATATTTATTTCACTTTATAGTGGCCAATTACCTCATTAAAATAAAATATGTTATACAGTTTCCAATTATCCTTCAAATTGTCGATTGATCCTTTGTAAGACCTTGTTAAAGTACTAACTAGCAACCCTAGATAGCTTGAGGGTAAATTATCTTTTCCAAATAGAGCCCATGGGTGAGACCTATCCAAACGTGTGAGAAAATGTCCAATTGTTAGACAAATATTAAAATATGGATCCTTTATTAAAGAAGCTACATCTACTGATAAGACTTGAAACTCAATATTAAATAATATATAAAAATCAATTGAAATACATATTTTTTAAATATAAATTAAAAAAATATAATTTATAAATAATTAATTACTATATATATATATATATATATATATATATTTATTTATTTATTTAAGAATTCTTTTCCTTATCATATATTATAACAAGAATATTATTAAAATAATGCAATTATAGTATGTGTATATATATATATAAATAGTATGAATCTTTTGTCGAAGAGTACGAAAAAAGACCACTTTAGCTACGCATAACTTATAGCCGTAACATCAAATATGGCTGCCAATATCTTCAGTTCTGCAGTTAGTTGATCAAGACAAATGCTGCAAAAATCCAGATCTATGCATAAAAAGACATTAAGCAGTAAAAATAAGGTTTTGCTCCATACATCCAATAGACAAGACAAGAACAATATTTTTGAAAGAAATTTATATTAAGGGCACCTGGGAGGAAAACAAGAAGGGTGTTTCCAATTATCCTCAATGGGATGGGTTCTTGAAAGTCCTCAACACTTCAGATCTAGAATTTCTCTCTCTTGTTGGTGTAGAAAACCCAGACAAACATAGAACTCAAAGGGAGCTCACAAAGTGAAATAATGGACAATTTGACAATGATAATGGCTCAAAGTCAGACCAAGAGCATAGATCCAGAGTGATCTAATAGGCAAAAAAGGGTGACAAATGAATGGAAAAACCCTTCTATTTATGAAAAAATATTGGGTCATTATAGATCTTGGTGCATGAATAAAATAATATTAACCAAATCTAGATCCACCTTTTATGGAATATTTTATTATATTTGTTGGAGGGAAAAGGTATTTGACTTGGGTCAAATCCATTTATTTGTAAATAATAAATAAATAAATGATTTATTTATTATTTTAGGGAGATGGTGGGAATACAATTAAATAAATAATGATTTATTTAATTATTTAAAAATGATTTAGTCAAATTTAACTAGGAATATTATTTAAATAATGATTTAAATAACTTATTCCTAGGAAATAATTAAATAAATAATGATTTATTTAATTAATTTCCTTGTTTTGGGTTAAATCTGACCAGGAATAATAATTAAATTATTGTTTAATTAATTATTCCATGAGGAAAATCAAACAAATATGGATTTGTTTAATATTTCCCTTTGGGGTTTCCTGTTTAGAACATAAACAACCTAATAAATGTGTTTTATTAAGTTATCTTTCATAGTGAAAGCAATTTTATTTAGGGTAAAATTGGTATTACATGGTGTACTTGGGTCCATCTAATGATAATAGGTTAGATGACCAAACAATGGTGTAACATATATATATATATATATATATATATATATATATATAACAATCCCTTCAATATTTACCTAATTTCACCAATCTGTCAGGGTAAACATGAGATGAAGAGTTACTATGACATGACTCGACCTCCAAGCTCTAGTTAAGGAAGTGGGGCCTACATACTGACAACTCCCAACATCCCGTGGTGACCAAACCCTAATTTGGGGCTCTTTTTCAGTGACCTAGACTCCCAACCATATGCATGACAATGATTGGGTGCAATTATAGGCCTCCAACCGCAACATTGCCTCCATGCGATTGTGACCCAACTTTCCCAGTTCAAAAGGTATGGTCTCGTGATCTGAGCCAAAATTCTAGGTCAGCCTCCAGACCACTACCAATAATTTACTGTAACCTCTTATAATGATAAATGACATAATGACAAGGCTAAACATTCAAAATTGAGTTAGAAACTTGACCTAGACATACCAGAACATACTAGGAATTTCGTCAAACACATGGCAAACATGTAATATACATGTCATGAATGCATATTTGATCATAATAGTCTAAGATTCATCTGAGAATCACCAAGAAGGCTCTATTCCATCTCCATATAGCTGTAATTACTAGTTCATATATTCATTAACCAGTTAATAAAAAAACAATTCACGATGAGAGCCATAGATAATACACATCATATAACCAGAAAATAACCCAACATAAAAACCATGGAAACTCATCAGTAATATCACCAATATAATTACTACAAATACTCATCCATCACAATAGGAAAATTTCTCATATTAACATGTGAAAATACCAACCAAGTTAGGGATTTCAAAGTACCACCCAACCATAGATTGGGATGAACCAAATATTTCTTTTAGCTAATCACCCCTGCACCATATTCCAAGCATGAATTTGGGATCTCATGGAATAAACTAAGATACAACCAAATCAGGGCTTCCATAGGAAAAACTACCTCAACCCTCATCCAAATTGATTCCACCTCCATGGTTGGACATCACTAACATCAACGAGATCAGTCTTTACCCAAGTTTTCCAAGGCTCCAGGAACTAGTAAGTCAACCCACAACCTTCTAGGGCTCCAGAGCATTTGTCCAACCCAGCTCCAAGGACTAGTAATGCAACCTACCAAGGGGTCTAGAGCGTTTTTCCCAACCTAGGCTCTAGGACTATTAACTCAATCAAAGTTACTCTAGAAATTCCAAAGCATTTGTTCCAATCCACAACCATGAGTAATTATGAGCACCAATGAGAAAACAATGAAATGGAAAAACCACAACACCATGGCTATCTAGGAAATGGAAATGAAAGGATAAAAACAGTTGTCAATCCAGGAAAATATCCTTTCCAATGACAGCACACAACCAAAAAATCACATGCCTATACCCTACATCTAGAAATCAACAAGGAAATCACACATGCAACCTGTTACCTTCCAAGCAATCCAGCTGTAGCTTGTGATCCAATTGTTCCCTTGGACTTTCTGTAATATTCCTAAATTATCTTACAGCTAATAGGAATATTAATTTTGCTTTTGAAATCTAGATGGATGAATAATTGGGCAAGGAGGCTCATAATTTTCTCAAGTATGAATAAAAATCCATCATGGTGTGAAAAAGGATCATGAAATAACCAGATCAAACATCCACATGTGTGAACAATGTCTAAACTATGTGGACAAGGTCAAGTTTTACCAAGTCAACAACATTTATTCTCAAAGAGTGGATCCTAAATAAAGACATCTCAATGTGAATGGAAATCAAACTAACCATTTAAAATTAAGACACCTTGAGTGTGGAAGAGGTTGATCACTTGACCAAGTCAACCATGACCATATCTACAACGTTGTCTACATGCATTGAACCTCTTGCGGGGACAGCGCGGTTCTAGAAGGAGGTTTTACCTGTGAAAGAGGATAAACTAATGAAGTGGTTTAGGGTTTTGAAAAGACTCCAATATTGTAAAAGGAGGAGGAGAGAAACAAGAGAGGGTTTTTGAAGCTTATTATTTTCTGAAGGTATTGTCTGCTTAGACATCCCTTGTTGGGTCTTCCTGTTCAGGAATCCCACCTCCTTCCTTGAGCACCTCTTGGAGGAGACTTGTGCTATATTTTCCACTATCAGGCTTGGTCCAAGCTTCACCTTACACCTACAACATTGATCCTGTTGAGGGTTTGGTTTTCCTTGTGATTTTCAGCAGTGGAATACACTAGATCTACTCAGATCTAACCTATATTAGTGGCTCTTCTCAGTGAGTGTGTCTTTTAACCTCCTGGAAGAGTGCATTAGAAATTTGAGCCTCAGATCTAGATCGTGGCATTAGGCCAAAGAATTTTCAGAGCCTACAATGTATTTTCTCTCCCTGAACTGCGTTATTTGCAAAGGAGAAGTTGCAAGGTGTTTTGTTTGCATTTTGGAGGAGAGATCTCCAGTGTTAGGATTATTCCTCTCACTGTGGTGATCCATGGATTGGCCATCCAATCCATGTTTTTTTAGATCTTATCTGCTGTACCATTTTATTATTCATAAATTTCTGAATCATTATGTAGATCTGCAACCTTAGATCTCAAATCTACTCTCCGTGCTTCATGTTTTTCACAAAACCCCAAGGGGAATGTATAGATGAGCTCTTCTTGTACACAGATCTGATATAGATCTATATTCTTATGTATATATCTACTCTAGATATGAGTATTAATAAACTGCTACTTTAGCCCCTGAAAATAACGATGTCATGGTTATGCAATCTTTTCTTATGGTTGTAGCAGCTCATTTCTGAGGATTTTTCCTGTATAGTCTCATTCTTTCTCTTGTATAATGTATGGGCTGTATTGTACATTTGATTTGTTGTTATACATATGATTTCTAAACCTCCATATTATCCTCCTACTATGCTTCAGTGGATCTACATTATTTCTGAAGCAGTCCTTTGCATTTAGCTACAACCCCTCTCTTTGGGTGATTTTCAACTAGACTAGTTTATGGGAGATCTATTTAACCCACCTAGTCTGATTTGTTTTTTCTCTCCTTTTGGATTTAGATCTTAGATGAGATGATATAAGGGATCCAGGAGCTTCAAAATAATTTCTATGCACATAATTCTCAGAAGTGCGTTATTTTAGCAGGCTTTCTGAGCTGTTCCAGATTTGGAATACTACAGTGATATCGGAGCAAGATCTTTGGCTTAGCCTGTGGGCTTCAAGAAAAAGTGTTTTAAAGAAAGGAGATAGTTTAGAATGATGAAGAAGATTATTTTAATCTCATCACTTTTCAGATCCAGTAAGAACCTCTCCAAGGAGGTTGAACAAGAAGAAGAGAGAAGGAGAAATGAAACTCCTAGAGAGTTTCAAGAGAAGAAATATCTTCCGATCAGATCTACACGATCTATACATGAGGAACATTCTAAATCCTCATCTAATGGATATGGGCACTTAGCCATATCACCAAATATTTAACACTCTATTAGTGATTTCTTCATGAAGAGGAAGAAAGGAGGTGTACCCAAGAAGGAGACTATTGGAGAGTATTTGCAGGAGTATGAAGCTCAATATAAGGAGTTCAAAGATAACTTGAACTTCCAAGGGTTCTGCAAGGTCAAAGAGAACAAAATCACAAAGGAGGAGCAGCATGGCATGGGTAGATTCTATGTATCTACCTTTGATGGATCATCTAAATTTTCACTTAGGGTTTGGGTGGAGGAGCTAGACAAATTTGTGCAACAACATCAAGTTTCAGAGATTGAAGCCATCAAAGTAGTAGTGCTGCATTTTGAAGGTAAATCATATGCTTGGTGGTTGTTTGAATATTTTTCCTTAAGGAATGAAAATACACCTACTTATGCAAATTTTATTGAAATATTAGTGGAAAGGTTTGATGAAGCTCCATGTGTAACATCTTTTGTTGCAATTATCAATCCATATCAAAAAAATATTTGCATGAGTTGGAACGATCTATGAATCCAACTCCATTTCTGAAAACCATGGGAGAAGGTGTAAGTTTTTTTGATGCATTGCCAAGGGCAATATCTCCATTGGATAAATGGTCCTCTTCTCAAGAGGAAAGCATGAATATTCCTCCCTCAATAGATGACCAAGATCTAAGGTCTCTTGTTGATGATGAGGCAATTTCAGTTATTGAAGATGAGGAGGGGAAGGCAGGAGATGATAACATAGTCATGACAATGGCAGCTCAAGCACTTCATGGGGAGAAGGATGGAGCACTTGCTCCAAGGGAAGAAGCTCTTGCACTTTTGTAAGGAGTTCCAAAAGGGCTCACACATAAAGCTCTTGGCCTCACACATGAGCAACATGTAACATCATTGTCAAATGATGAGCTCTTGAGTATAGAAGAAGGAAGAGAGGAGAAAGGGAATCATAAGATGAAGAGCATGAACCCTTCTCTGTTTCAAAGCTTGGAAGAAGAAAGAAGGCAAGAGGACCTATGCAATAAATGTAGGGGAAAATCTGTCCACCTACTCCACATTCTACTCTATGCCTGGATGCCTCTTTACAAGAAGGCATTTCACCAAGAGGACCTCTTGATTGGAGGGAATCTAAAGGGTTATCTCAACTATGGGCTGAATTTTCATACTTGGCTAAGGAGGGAGCCTTGGGAGAAGCCAACACAACGCAGATAATCTCTCATGAATTCAGAAGAGAGGTGAGCAATTTCCTGAAAGGGGCACTGCTATCTCCAAATCGGCTATCTGCACTGAGAGAGGAGAGATCAGAAGTCTATGATGGCATGGGCATGAGGACACATGGAAACTCCATAGCTTTGGGGTAGCCCATGATCTCTTCATTCACAAAGAATATTTTTTAACATGGCAAGGGGATGCTAACCCTATTGCATGCATGGGCCAAAATGAGGAAGTATTGGAAGACAAGGACTTTCCGAGAGGAAGTTGATTTCCATCTGCTTCAATATTGTCTTGAGTAAGATCGGCTACAAATGAGGCAACAAAGGGAAGATTATGATGCTCCAACATGTGATTTGATATCAAGGATGTCAAATAGGGGAGCTATGAAATGACAGGGGCTGCATTTCAAACCTCTACAATGCTGTCATTCTTGGGGAGCCCAGATCATTATTGGGATTCCCAACTCATGATGGAATACTCCAAGGACCTTTTCACATGTGGGGTTCTTGATGGGGAAGTAGTGGATGAAAGGTTTAAGGTAGTTGATGGATTCATCTATTTCTATAATCTTATACTTTTTGTTAGAGACTCCAAGCTCAAGGAGAGACTACTAGATGCAACCTATGAGATCCTGCTTTCTAAACCCACTGGTTTCATTAGAGAATATCCTACTCTCTTGGGTGGAATCATATGGGAAGGTTTCAAGGAAGATATGCACTCTCATATGAAAATTTTCATGGATTACTTGGTTGATGAGGAGGAACATAACTCTTGGGAAGAGCCATCATTCACACCTCCTTACTCATTGAGTGTGAGAGGGAACTCATCCCTGAGTTACCTCCCTGATGTAAAACAAGTATATAGAGGGACTTGTGTTTCTGAATATCATCATGTATCTCCTATATGCTTATGTTTTTCTAACACTCATTTGCAGAACATTTCTCTAAAGGGGGGCATTATTTATGATGGGTTTCATGGGCCACTCAAGGCCATGAACTATGATGATGCAAGTCATTCCTTGGAGAATCTTGGAAAGATATTATATTCTTCATGGTGTGATTCTTTTACACCAACTATGATGCGCCTTCTCCAAGAATATAGGAGGAATGGGGTAGCAAACAAGTGTTGGGAAAGGCACTTGTCACCTCTTATTCTATGGCATTTAAGGGTAAAACTGCACTGGTTGCACTTGAGGGAACATCTTCCCTCTCATTTATCATACATGGCAGCTAGCATGATTCTAATCATGATTCCATATGTTGAAAATGTTCTTACTCTTGGGAACATCTTTGGAGGAGAGGCACATTGGTGGGATGTGTCCTTGGGGAATGGAGTCCCCCACTCTTTTTGCACTGCATGCTTCAATGGGAGCATGAGATATTGTATAGCCACTATGATAGATCACTTGTCTCTTTTTAGGGTGAGCCATATGTTTGCTGGGAACATGCCTCTCATATGTATTGGGGAGGAGTTTTTCTATGGATTGCCAAGCTGGGAGGCGATCCACTTCATTTGGATGATAGCATGGGGATGGGATTCTTTCATGAATCATGAAATTCCCCATGATTGTCATCACTTCCTTCTTGAGGAGGCCATGGATCAGCAAGAAGTTTTCCATAACCACCTTCCATTCTTTCATGATGAGAGCCATTGGGTTTACTCACCAAGGGCCAACTTTCACATTGAGGAAGGACCATTGGAAGACATAACTATTGCAAAAAATTTAGAGCAATGGTGGATACTATTGGATGAGGAGGCTACAAGAGAAGAAGGGGATATTTTGCAGCACCCTTGCAGTTTCTTGAGGACAAGCAACATTTGGGAGGGGGAGACTGTAATATTCCTAAATTAGCTTACAACTAATAGGAATATTAATTTTTCTTTTGAAATATAGATGGATGAATAATTAGGCAAGGAGGCTCATAATTTGCTCAAGTATGAATAAAAATCCCTCATGATGGGAAAAGGGATCATGAAATAACCAGATCAAACATCCACATGTGTGAACAATGTCTAAAATATGTGGACAAGGTCAAGTTTGACCAAGTCAACAACATTTATTCTCAAAGAGTGGATCCTAAATAAATACAGCTCAATGTGAATGGAAATCAAGCTAACTAGTTAAAAGGAAGACACCTTGAGTGTGGAAGAGGTTGATCACTTGACCAAGTCAACCATGACCATATCTACAGCGCAGTCTAGATGCATTGAACCTCTTGGAGGGACAACATAGTTCTAGAAGGAGGTTTTACATGTGAAATAGGCTAAACTAATGAAGTGGTTTAGGGTTTTGACAAGACTCCAATATTATAAAAGGAGGAGGAGAGCAACAAGAGAGGGTTGTTGAAGATTATTATTTTATGAAGGTATTGTCTGCTTAGACATCCCTTGTTGGGTCTTCTTGTTCAGGAATCCCACCTCCTTCCTTAAGCAGCTCTTGGAGGAGACTTGTGCTATCTTTTCCACTATCAGGCTTGGGCCAAGCTTCACCTTACACCTACAGCGCTGATCTTGTTGAGGGTTGGGTTGTCCTTGTGAGTTGCAGCAGTGGAATACACTAGATTTGCTTAGATCTAGCCTATACTAGTGGCTCTTCTCAGTGAGTGTGTCTTTTAACCTCTTGGAAGAGTGAATTAGCACTTTGAGCTTTAGATCCAGACCTTGGCATCAGGCCAAATAATTCTTAGAGCCTACAGCGCAGTTTCTCTCCCTGGACTGCGTTATTTGCAAAGGAGAAGTTGTAGGGTGTTTTTTCTGCATTTTGGAGGAGAGATCTCCGGTGTTAGGATTTTTCCTCACACTGTGGTGTAGGGAAAATTTTAAGGATGGAAAATTATTTTGAAGTTTAAAAAATTGGCGAATCTCACTAGTCCCTAATGTGAAAAATATAAAATATTTATTGATGTATTTGTAAAATTATTCAAATTTATAATGATATTATATATATTGTCTGTATAATGCTAGCAATTTTTAAGGCAAAATAATTTTATATTGTAAAATTTGGGCGAATCACTTTTATTAAAAAATGGAAATTGGCGAATCTTTTTTTGGAAAAACCATGGAAAATTAGCCCACCTGCGAATATTAGCCCCTAAAATTTTCCATGCGGTGATCCATGGATTGGCCATCCAATCCATGTTTGTTTCAAATATGATCTTTTTTGCCATTGTATTATTCATAAATTTCTGAATCATTCTGCAGATCTGCAACCTTAGATCTCAGATCCACTCTCTGTGCTTCATGTTTTGCACAAAACCCTAAGGGGAATGTACAGATGAGCTCTTCTTGTACACAGATCTGATATGGATCTATATTTTTATGTAAAGATCTGCTCTAGATCTGAGTATTAATAAACTTATGCTTCAGCCCCTGAAAATAATGATGTCATGGTTATGCAGTCTTTTCTTATGGTTGTAGCACCTCATTTCTGTGAATTCTTCTTGTATAGTCTCATTCTTTCTCTTGTATAATGCATGGGCTGTAATATACATATGATTTTCTGTTATACATATGATTTATGAACCTCCATATCAGCCTCCTACTGTGCTTTAGTGTATCTACGTTATTTCTGAAGCAGTCCTTTTCATTTAGCTGCAGCCCCTGTCTTTGGGTGATTTTCAGCTAGACTAGTTTGTGGGAGATCTGTTTAACCCACCTAGTCTGATTTGTTTTTGCTATAATTTTGGATTTAGATCTTATATGAGCTTATCTAAGGGATCCAAGAGCTTCAAACTCATTTCTATGCACAAAATTCTTAGAAGTGTGTTATTTCAGCAGGCTTGCTGAGCTATTCCGGATTTGGAATACTACACTTTCCTGCTTTCCTTTACCTTATTTATCCAAATCCAATGTATGCCAAAGTGCTCCAAGAGTACTCTAAGTGTGAAAGAGTATGATAGAATAATATATTGAAAGAGAACTCCACAATTGAACTGACAAAAGGTTAACCAGCAAAATCTCAACTGGCAAAAGTTTCTAACTAGTCCTCAAAATCCTTTTTATCATTGAGGCCTCTATTTTCTTCATTTTCCTTCATTTTTACTTCAATTTCCTTCTCATGTAAATATGTGTTTATTCACCTTCCTTTTCTCTCATTTTCATTTATTTCATAAATAAAAATCCAATTATTGCCACTTTTTCTTTGCCAATTTCCATAGCCATTAATTAATCACCAGTGATACCCATCACTGTGTTTTTTCCAACATTAAGCTTTGAAAATGTTTCCCATGACCTTGGTCTTATTTTATTTACATGGGAAATCAACTAAGGGTTGTTACAAACCACTACCCCTTGGTGGAACATCATGCTTGGTGTTCAATGACACCTATGATTAGCAAACTGCTGAAAAAAATATATATATACTGCCCATGTATATTTATAACGTAGCTCGATGTAGTATTTACAATGAAAAACTATTGCAAACCATGACCAACGTGACAAAAATGACAATCATACCGCTTATTGGAGATCTATAACATAACTCATTGTGATATCTACAATAATATCCATATACACATATACATATACTAAGAACTCATTTTCTTAAACTAACAAATAATGAAGGATACATAGCCTGCATCTCATCAACCATCTCCCATGTAGCTTCATCGATCCCAAAGTGCTTTCACTACACTTTAACTTGATCGATTGCTCTCTTCTGGAGCATGATTTGTCTCCACTGCAATATGAAGTGTGGTTCTGGATGGAATTCTCCCTTTGGTTCAACCTGTAATATAGATTATTCGATCACATGATCATCATCTTGGACATACATCTTAAGAAATCACTGCACCAGACAGGCACATAGTGCCTAAAATAGTGTCAAAATTTAGTGTTTTTCACTTCATGCATTGGACACCATTCCTAGTGAAAAAATGGGTTCAACCATGTATGTTTATCCTAGCGCCAGATTTTTTACTGTAAATTGCTCCAGAAATAACATCATAAATTGTGCCTGGAATAGTGCCAAAAAAATAGCACCATAAATAACCCCGAAATAGTGCCTCAAATGTGTCTTAGAGTTACGCCGGAAATGGCATCGTACGTAGTACCAAGAATAACACCACAAATAGCGCCTAGGATAGTGCCATTTTAGCAATGGTAATAACGCCAAGACTTGCTTCCAATTTGGCTCCTAGTTTGGCTTCCAGTTTAATAACGATTTTTTCTTGTTTTTTTTGCTTCTAGTGTGGCTTCCAGTTTTTCTTCTAGTGTGGCTTCTAATTTTTCTTCAGTTTTTCTTCTATTGTGGCTTCCAATTTTTCTTTTTGTGTGGCTTCCAATTTTACATCTATTTTTTCTTCTGTTATGGCTTCCGATTTTTCTTCCATTGTTACTTATTTTTTTGCTTCTAAGCATCAGGAATAACACCAAATTTAGTGCTAGGATATACATCCAATTTGGATTCTGATTTGGCTTCCAATTTTTCTTACCATTGTTTCTTATTTTTTTGCTTCCAAAAAATGATTATTAGTTTTCATATAGTTAAATTAATATGTTTTATTTTAATTTAATTAGTTAAATATATCATGTATCTTAAATAAGTTACATGATTATACATCATATGAATAATTTTTAGGGAAACAGACTATTATAGGTCAATTTGGGCATCATTCCCAATGACTTGGTTAACTGGGCATCATCTCTAGGACCAATGACTAAGGGTCTATCATTCCCTATCATTTCAATTTTCTACATGCCCTAAGATAAGAACAAGACAAATCAAGCATGACTTTCATCGAGAAAAGGTTTCCAATATTTGAAGTTTATTATATAGCATATGAGAGCTCACCAACGCTGCCTCTAAGGGGACTAAGTGCGTTGCATATGCAGGTAGCTCCATGTAAGGCTGCTCTGCAAAGCACTTCCTGACATCTATGGGTGCGTTGGTCACATAGGGAGCAAATTCTCATTGTTCTGGAATCTCCACTTGGCTAGTGCCTTCTAGAAGAGTTCACATGTGTCAAGATTCGAATCCAAGTTTCCATTTGACATCTACAATATTGGGAACATGTCTTTCCTACTATTGGAAAGTCGTTGATTACAAAACAACCTTCATCTCCTCTATAAATTGAGCACAAATCTGAGCGTTTGAGAAGGAAGAATTTGAGTAGAGAAATGTTGGTGGATTTTAAATTAAGAGTTAGATTTGTGTAACAGCTACTGGAGATATTTATACTATGATGGGGCTAGGTATGTTGCTGGAAGGGTCACTTCAAATCAGTCACTAGGTTGTAACCTCTCCTTCTATCATCAATAAAGAATACAACTTACTTTTCCCTATATGCATCTGTATTGGCTTTGATTTTCCATATTGTAAGATCTTAGTTGATGTATATGGTTTATGCTTTAATGATTTAGCTAACTACCTTGAATGGATATCTGTATTATTGCTATCTTCTATTTTTTTAGTGTTCTTTCTTGTAGGAAGAATTTTGCCCAAAAACCCCTTGAATTTGAAGCTACAATGGAAGTGACAGAAGTAAACATTTAGAAGTGTTTGGATTACAAGTAATCCTCTAATCCTTTCTGTGTCTCTGTTCTAAGTTAGGAGAAGTAGTCGTATAGTCTTTAATCTGTTGTTCTAGACTATCACCTGTCTAGGGAAGCATGTTTTATCCGTAATTCACAATTATGTCCAACAAATTGGCGACTCCACTGGGGAAAATTTCTCTTAGATCTAGGTGTTTTAGCCTCTAATTTTCTTTTTTTATCCACCCAGTAGTTTTTATTCACAAAGATCAAACTTTTTGAAGTATTAATTTGCAAAAGAAGTGTGTTAAACAATGGTGTTTTTCCTTATACACTGCACCCAACGCACTCTTGGATAGGACACAATGCTTTGCATAGCACTGTCTCCCTTTCAGGCCTGCGTTGCAGAGCACTGTCTCCCCTTAGAGACTATGTTGACTCCTGAAACCATCCAGATTCCCTTGAATTTGTCTTTGCAAGTTGATTCAGTTTGTTTACTGCTGCGTTTTGAAAATTTTGAACCTCATATTGACTAGTGAATCTATATATTTCTTCCTCCTTTGAAATAAAATTTGTTCAATGTTTGTTTAAAGAATTTTTCGTTATCATTGGCAAGTTTATTTCAAATTATTTTTATTGTCGCATTAGATCCATTTGCTTTTGAAAAAGGAAATTGTTGTAAAATATTCATTTCCTGATAGGAGAAATTTTTGTTTCGTTCCTCATTTTTCCTTCAAAAGAGAAATTTTTGTTTATATTCCTCATTTCTCAAAAGTAAAAGGCATTTGATTTGTTGATTTATTGCACTTAGTTTCTTTTCTGCATTCATAACATTAAAGGAACTGAAAAGAAAAATCTGCATTTGCATGTAGGATTTTGTGTGTTTGCAAAAAGGAACAATTTAGGAAATCTGCATTTAGTTTGTGTTTTCTGATTTGTTTGCTCACAAATTGTTTTCTCTTTCCCTCTAGTAGCTAGGATTTTCATTGAAAAACTAAAAGTGAAATATTTCTTGTTCTTAGTTGCATTTTAGGAATTTTCCAATACATCGACGCAGTGAACCTTTGAAAGGAAAATTTTTAAGCAAGATCAACATACAATTAATCTCAATTTACCTAACAAAGAATTGGAACCATAACGATAACATTTAGAATATCTAGGCTAGAGACGTGTTCTGCATCGTAAAACATAGCAGCCATCATTAACTTGTCTGTGATCCAATCTGAGTGTGATACCTCACTCCACGTATGTAAGTATATCGTAGCTCGTCCGCGTACTTTTGGGTATATCGGGCGGTGTTACAATACGATAAGTATAAAGGGGTGCTCTCACTGTGCGTTTTTGCATCAGACAACGCTAATATAGACTTGGGCCTCCACATACCTTCGGGTATATTTGGGAGGAAAAATTTTAGGTGCTATCCATCCATAGTGAACCAAGTCGGCTGCCTTGTAAATTGTGATACACCAAACATAGCAATTGAGGAGATTGCATGTCCATACTTCTTGGTTCGCCAAGAGGTATTTTGCAGTTCACAGTTTATTGGTAAACCCTTTTGCCTAGAATTACCCTTTTATTGTGTTTATTTGTTTTTGGTTAAAATAAATCAGTAATCGTGGAAGAAAAAAATCCTTTTCCCTGTCATTCGCGTAGACTAGCATTAAAACAACCTTTACCACCAGAAGTTACTTCTAGATGGAGAAGGTGACATCACTCTACCAAAACTAGTACTATCAGTACCTCTAGTGAAGCATCATCTTCCTATATACCAGAGTTGGAAAAATTTGTTTCTACATATCCTGGTTTGTCTACTATTGTCGAGACAGAGTCCTCATAACTACCTGTGGTTATGATCCATCCAATCAATGAGACCATACCTCCCGAAACCGACGTTGTTCAACCGGAAGTTGATCCGGATCCCATAGTGCTTTAGGGGGTAGCTGTTATTGGTCAAATTTGACATCATCCCCAGGACCAATGAAATAGGGTCTATCATCCCCTTATATTTCAGTTTCTATATTCACTAAGTGGAGAAAATATTGATCCCAAAGTCGAACAATCAGAAGTTGTTTCTGTATTGGTCACTCCACAATCTATTGTAGCCATTGAGTCTCCAATATCACGCAGTCAACCACCTGAAATATACTTTGGGCTTGATGGCAAATTTCTTCCACCTGGTTTAATTGTGATTGAAGAAATCCCACAAGACGATACACCTTTAACTCCAACCCCTTTTGGGAGGACCATTACCTGTATGAGTCTTTTCATCAATCAACATCATCTGCTTTTGTTTGTCCTACTCCTTTTCAAATTCTTGTCGATTCAAAAGGGTATACATTTGGTCAAGTAACCATTACTGAACCAACATCTTCGGTTGAGCCAAATGTTCCGATTACATCAGCTCCTACCCTAGCTACCCCATCAATGTTCACAACTTCACCAAAGTCATATTTTCATGGTGGTCTTATGGTCCCATCAGGTTACAAATCATTATCTAGAATTTTCTCTGGTGCATCTTAAAATCCATGGGCTTTACCAATGTCATCATCCGATATTTTAACTGTTAATCCTATCATAATTACTAAACGACTTGATTCATTATACACATCATCAGGGCAATATCAAGTTGGTCCTTTTGGGTCAATTCCTTAAAGTACCATATAAACTGGACTCCGAGCATTTGGAGAGCAATATTTTCCATCTTATTATCCTCCTCATGTTGGGAGGAAACCTTTTGTCATCCAATATGACAGTACTCCATCACTTTTCGGTCAATCTAATGTTGAAACGAATGTTTGTCAATGGCAACCCACTCTTCCTATCCAACCAAAAATGGTTGTACACTCGTATTAACTGGTTCAACCTGTTACACCCACTTCATTACCAATATTTAATACATATTTACCCCTGTTAAAAAATCAAAATTTTGTACATCAACTTTATCAAGCGGGTCCTTCAACTCAATACCATCAAATGTTGGGTCCACAGACTCCAAATCCTTTGGTTAATTTACAACAACCTGTATCTGGAATCATTTATTCACAAGTTGGTCTACCATTTTATGGGATGTCACAACCGCAACCTAGTTATACATATCAACCAAATCCAAGTCATTTTAATTTGGGTTATAACATTGGTGGATAGACCCCTTGGTAGCCACAGGTGAAAATGTCTCAAACTTCTTTTCAACAAGTATCATATCCAGGTTTTGGTCAATAGAATCCTCAAGCGTTTGTTATGAAAAATAGCCCCTATCTAGGTTACTAGTAGTAGATTCCTTATGCTGGTGCTCAAAGGCCTGTTTCTCAAGCAATTCCATCTTACCCTGGCTATGCTCAACCTAACCTTAATCGACAGCTGCATTTGTTTGACCTTAGAGTTAACATTTAAACGCTAACTAATGATCTAGCTAATTATGCCCTTGGTGTATTTTAAGACATACTACAAATTACCCTAGGATATCTTGCCCACGAAACTCTGAGCAGACCTTCAGTTGAGATTCAACAAGATGATGAGCTTAGTGAAAATCAAATAATTTCGCATCTGTGCCCCAAGTAGTTATTTTTAGGTAAGTCTGCATTGTGGGACATGGTGCATCAGTATTCTAAGATGCAGGAGATGCTATTTGTGGGATGGTTGTCAAGTTGGAAAAATAGATGAATTAATACTTTAGAATAGATGACACAAGTACGCTTAAGCTCCATTGATAGACTGCCGACGGCCGAAGTGTTGATTATTATTAGCTCTTAATAATAATCCGACAATAAACATCAACTTATTCTCTTGGAACACTTAATTTTAGTGTACAGATTTGGAAAATCAGTGGGTTGAAGGAATTACGCAATTCCTAGGGTTTAATGGTGGTTCATGCATGGAGGACTCAGTTACAACTGAAGTGGTAATGTTATGACAGAGTTGGAAGAGTATTTCATGGAGTTGTTATTCAGTTTAACTCAGTTAATGGAGTTAAACTTAGTTGAGCTAGTTGTATCTAGTCTAACTGAATGATACACTAGTGAGAGTGGAGTGAATTAATTAGTTAATTAATTCAAAAATAATAACTCATTAATCAACTGAAAAAATACAACAGTTAACTACAGTGCATGTCAGTTCCAGTGGAGACCCAGTGGAGAGATAGGTGAAAGGGAAATATGGACTATCCATTGTGACTATAGTGATGCATTGATTGCACCACACACACATTGGAGTTTCCAATGAGGATTGCACAGTAAAGGAAAGGCCAATTCAAATTCATTCAGGGGTCTTCTTCAACAAGGATTGCGCAATGGAGGCAGGCTATCAGGTGGCAAGAAATCAGTACATGGATTTGCAGATTTCTTCTAATTAGTGTGTAACGATTGTATTGTACTGAGAGATTGATGTACTAAGATTCGTATGAGATTATTACATGATCTCCATGATACATAATACATGATAGTTGTGCTTTTCAGCTTCAGGCTTTCCCGTTAAACAATTGTGTTATGTGTGATTGTTTTTATTACTTCATGTGTTTGCAATTGAATTTCAAATTTCCGCAAAATATTATCAGTGGAAGGATTCTGTATTTAGCAATATAAATATTGTTAGATCGGGAGAATTTAGATATATACAAGAATCTTGTATATAATTTCTACACGTCAAATCATGTTATGACTAATCATTTATGGTGTTCATCAAATTCCCTGAATGATGATTATGTTCGACTACGTCTTTTCTAGCGTACACTCACAAGTCCAGCTACCAAATGGTACATTGAATTACCTAGAGCTTATTTTGATAATTTCACAGCCCTAGCTACTGTATTTTTGACTCATTTCCAGCTACCCATCATATATGAAACTGGAACGGAACTCTTGACCAATTTCAAACAGAATAATGATACTCACATTTCTAATCATATTCATGAGTGGCATTGTCGTCGTCGAATGGTTAAGACCTTTGTTCCGGATTAGCTCCTTGCTGAATGGTTCATTAAGTCCCTGTTACCATACATAACTGAGGATGTGGCTAAGTGCGACGTCGTCACATAAGAGCAATTTATCGCTTGTGCCCAATATTCAGACTTGATTTATACTCAGTCTGGCATGTTCTATGAAAAAATTCCTAATGTGCCGAGATCTAATTTCAATGTTCCTCCTCAATTAAAGGACTCTCATGCTGGAGACAGCTTGAAAGGCACTGCAAGCACACAACACACTACTGAATTTGATCCTTCTCCTACCCAAAATTAATGTCATGTCATTTGACAAAGGTAAAGGTGACAAGCAACCAGGAAGTAAGAAAATGGGGAAATAAAAGAAAAAGAAAACTTCTAACCCGCAAGAAAGATCATCTGATCAACTGTCTAGACCTCGGAAACCTCGTTATGCATGTATAATTTGTAATGAGGAACACTTTGTTAGGGATTTTCCTCACAGCGCTGAAGCCTCAAAAATCATCAAGACTTCTCATGCGTCAACTGTGTTGACAAACCCATTTTCAAATCCGAACACAAGCATGGTTGCTATGGATCGAGCTCCTAGTTCCCAAGTGTTAATGTTATTTGTCACAAAACCTTCAACAAATATTTTGGTGTCAACGCGTAATAAATATTATGGTAGTCAACCCACTGATCAACCTACTACCTCGACAATGAATCCATCTATAGAATCAGTACCGCCTACTTATTTTCCTCAATTGACAATCAAGCCACCAAAGGGAGTAATTCATAAATCGACATATAATCCTTAAGAAAGATCTGAACTAAATTATACTGTAGTTGAAGATTTGGCTCAATCCCCTTCAACTATGTCTGCTCTTGAGGTATTACAAAATTTTCCCTCCCAAAAACAGGCTTTATTGTCGGCTATTGGTGGAATTGATCCGACTAATTCTAATCTTGTCGTCTTTAATCATACGGGCTATGTACCGTAACTACCAGCAGAATTGGCATTTTCCATACAAGTAAATGTTCTCAATCACCTTGTTCATCACACTATTATTGAAGAGGGAGCATATACATGCATTATGTCTCTAAATTGTTGGAAGTCAATTGGCTCGCCGTGATTATCACAATCATCAACGATGTTGAAGGAATTTGATGGACGTACATATAAACCTTTTGGTATTATTAGTAACATGCATGTTGAACTAGGGGAAAAATAGTGAATATTGATGTTGAGGTTGTTGACGGACCCCTTGACTATAATATTTTACTTGGAAGGCCATGGGTATATGCAATGACTGCAATTGTTTCTACATATTTTAGAATGATTTCCTTTCCACATAAAGGTACGATTACAATCATTAATCAACTATCCTTCTTTGCCTCTGCTTCGCAAGTAACTGGAAGCATTACATTTGTTCACATACCCCAAGTAGAAATTCAGAACATTGGTGTAGGACTCTTAAAGGATTCCACTCTCATGGGAACCTTTGCATTACCACCGCCCGCGACATTGGTAGAAATTGCAAGTGTAGAGACCTACTACATGATCTCTTCCACTCTATTTGGCTTAAGGGAGAGTACGAGTGATTCTAATATTTCTATGTTGGATGAGTTTCTGCCACCTAGCCATATTGAGCTAGCATAGCAATCAATCTATCTGGCTTAGGCAGAAAATTTGAAATTAGCGTCGTTGAGTGTTTGGGTTGATCGTTCCTTAAATTTTGGTACTCCATCTAATCCATTTTCCTCAATGCTCTTGAAAGATGAGAATATTTTGGAAGCCATGATTTCAAAGGGAGAACCATGGGAAGATTATCATCATCGTTCCCATCTTCCTGATTATGAAGAAAATAATCTTAGTGAACTATATCACCCATCCATCAAAAATTTCTTTTCAAATTCTTTTCCAATTAATGCAATTGATTCCAAGCAAAATCTGTCGAATATTGAAGAAACAATTTCTATTGATATTTCGACCAAACCTAGCATTGTAGAGAATATTCATGTCGGTGTATCTTGTTCTCCATTAGAACTCGAATTATATCGCTCTCTCTTTCGTGAATTTTCTGACGTATTTTCTTGGTCTTACGAGGAAATTTCAGGCATAGATATTAGTATAGTTGAACACACTATTAATATGTATCCTGATGTCAAACCGGTGCGTCAATGGCTTCATCTTGTTCATCCGAAGAAAGCCGCTACCATCAAAGAAGAAGTTGAAAAACTTTTGCGTGTTGGTTTCATATACCCTGTTCCTCTAACTCAGTGGGTTTCCAATATCATTCCTGTCATGAAAAAGCAAGGAACCATTAGAGTGTGCATCTATTATTGGGATGTCAATCATGCTTTTCCAAAATACAACTATCCTACTCCCTTTATCGACCAGATTATTGACGATTCTGCTGGATACGAAATCTTTTCGTTCATGGATGGATTTTCCGACTACAATCAAATCAATATATGCCCAAATGATCAACATAAGACATCATTCATCTATCCCTGGGGCACATTTGCTTATAGGAAACTTCCATTTGGTTTAAAGAACATTGGGGAAACTTTTCAGAGATCAATGGATTATGCTTTCAATGACATCAAGCACATTTTTCAACCGTATCTATATTATTTACCAGTGCATTCATGAAATTGGACAGATCATCCGATGCATTTGAGAGCCATTTTATTATGCTATCGACACTAAAAAATATGCCTCAATCCACATAAATGTGTGTTTTGTGTTGGTTATGGTAATTTTCTTGGATTAGTAGTCTCAAAAGAAGGAATTTGAATTGACCCTCTGAAGGTTTAGGCCATTCTTGATTTGCATGTGCCATCAAACTTACTTCAGATACAGAAACTTCAAGGAAAGGCTAACTTCATAAGAAGATTCATTCCAAACTATTCTGAAATGGCTAAAGGATTTACTCGAATCTTGACAAAGGGGGTTCCCTTCCATTGGGACCAAGTTGTGCAAGCTTCTTTTGCATCATTAATGTATCCTCCTAATTATCAAAATGATTATTTCCTATATATCGTCGCGGCTAAAATGACCATTGCTATGGTATTGGTCCAAGTAGAAGATGGAATTGAACATCCGATCTACTATTTGAATCATAATATCAATGATACAGAAGTTAAGTATTCATACATAGAAAATCTTGCCTTGGCATCTATTCAAGTTGTCCAAAGATTTCACCATTATATCCTGCTCTGAAAAATAACAATAATTTCAGATTGAAACCCCATGAATTATATCTTATCGTGTCAATTTTTGGGGGGGAATATTCAAAATGGATTGTCATTTTGCAATAATTTTTTTTGGAATTCATCAAATCCATGTCAAAGAAGTCTTTAGTTTTGGCTCAGCTTCTCTGTGACCTTCCCTCTGATAGTACTAAAAATACGTCAAAACCATCAATTCTATATGAGTCTTTGTTTTTTATTGGATCATCTGATTCTTAGTATGGGGATCTCATCATTTATCTCCAAACTAAAACTTTTTGACTTAATACCTCTCGCTCTGAATAGTGACGTATTCGATACCAAGCCAAAGATTATCTAATCGTCGGCGATACACTTTATCATCATGGTGTAGATACAATTTTAAGGAGGTGCCTCACTCATGAGGAGGCCAAAAAAGTGTTAAATGATTGTCATGCTGGGGCTTATGGTGGAAATTTGTCTAGATATTATACCTCGCAGAAGATAATCCACACCGGTTACTTTTGGCCTACTATTTTTCGAGACTGTATCCTCATGGTCAAAAGTTGTCATGCATGCCAAATTTTTTTTCGTAAGATCCTCAAACTACCAGTGCCAATGCATCTTGTTGCCTCTGTTGGACCATTTCGAAATGGGGTATTGACTTCATGACATGTAACCCTCATTCGTCCGGGGGACATGGTTATATTATTGTCGCAGTCGACTATTTTACCAAATGGGCCGAAGCGATGCCTTCATTCAACAACACAAGACAGACAACTACATTGTTTTTATTTAACCACGTTATTGCATGGTTTGGGGTCCCACAGGCTATAGTTACAGATCATAGGAAGAATTTTTTGCAACCACATGATGTCTAAATTGACTGCCAAGTTAGGATTGTCACATGATAATTCTACTCCTTATTATCCACAATCAAATGGACAAGTTGAGGCTATTAACAAAATTCTTAAACGAATGCTTCAACGAATGATAGGAGTTCGTAAAAGGAACTGGAATTTGATCCTGTACTCTGCCTTGTGGCACATCGAACCTCAGTGAGAAACACGACGAGATTTACTCATTTTCAATTGGTGTATGGTCTAGAAGCTATCTTACCAATCCAATGCAAAATATCATCGTTAAAATTCGCAATAGACTTGTTACCTGACACCTCAGAAGAAGAAGTGTGTCTCCTTAACCTCATCCATCTTGATGAAATGCGTTGTGAATCCCAATTGGCCAATGAAGTGCATAAGAGATGTATAAAGTTGCAATACGACAAAAATTTCCATCCTCGCATTTTCTCAGAGGGAGACTTGGTCCTTCTTTATGATCAAGAAGCTGATGTAATAGGTACAGGGAAGTTTGAGCCATTATGGCATGGCCCCTATATTGTCAAAAGTGTTCTTGTTAAGGGTGCCTATGAGTTGGTTGATTACGATGGAATTCCGTTGGCACAACCTATAAATGGGTTGTATTTGAAACGTTACTATGCTTAATCATGAGCATAGTAATTTTTTGTATTATATTGTATATATATGTTGTTGATTTGCATTCACTATCTTAATTTGTTTTTAGATTTTTCTTGACGTTAGTAATCCGATTTACATTTCATCGCAGATCTCTGAATCTTCGGGACCATTTTTTGGATATGCTGATGGTGCTAGTCGTAGTATGCAAAATCTATCCTCTGCAACGTGGGCCATTTTTTCTCCAAACGACGAGTTATTGAGTTTTCAAGGGATTTGTATTGGTAGATCGACAAACAATATCGCTGAGTATAGCACGTTGATAGAACTTCTCTCTGATGCCATTTCATTTGGTATTAACCACATAATCATAAGGTTAGACTCACAACTTATGGTATTACAACTTATTAGTATTTATACTATTATAAATCCAACACTTCTTAGATTGTTCCTAAGAGTTCAACTTTTGGAAAGACATTTTTATTTTATTCAATATCAACACATTTCCAAAAATTTGAACACATTGACTGATTCATTAGCTAATCAATTTTTAGACAGACATTTGTAACATATGTAAAGAAAATATTCACATCATTAAATAGGATTGCACAATAAACATAGGAAAACACTGAAATCACGTAGATAGATAGTTATAGGTTTTTACAAAATTTGTGCCCAAGACACATTGGTCATCTGACCTCAAAATTTATGCAAAATGTCACAAGTAAACTAGTGGTGCTCGTGGTAACATGCTATAGATCTAGCTATCGTACAATGTAACTGCATCCAATGGTTAGGAACCCCAATAGTGTGTCGCTACAGTCACATAGGAAGCTCTTTGATCCAGAAATCTAGAATCCCGAGGGTAAAACCTTGTATGTGTTGCTAAAGTTCAGTCAGAGTCTCAGCCATATCAAAATTCTGAAGGACTGCTCTCCTGACAACCCTCTCTGCTGGCGCATCTGCTTCGCGCTCTAGTTCCACTACTGGTTGAACACGACCAACATCTGCATTACATCAAACATTTAGTATAGTCTTGGGAAAACATCAAAATAAAAAAACATTGTATAAACCTTAGGAAAATCAAAAAACATGGTCAAAACATTCTTACCCATTGCACCCCACTGAGCACCTTTTGGTAATGCTAATTCTGGATCTCCTTGAAAATAACCGCCTATGTACACGTACTCATCGATGGCGATGATCTATCGCTAGAACCAGGAAAATAATGTAGTAGAGAACACAACAGCCTATTGGCCTGCATGCCAAACCATGAGTTCTAGCCAAATATACATCTGAGGATATCTAGGACTAGCTATATCCAATGTCACATGTTGTAGCTGCATCAGTGGAATCCGTTCCAAAGCAAAGGATATAAGGATAGAATCATAACTGAAATTATTCTTCCTTCCTCCCTTTGATTTATTTAGTTGTTCCTTTATTTGAGATAGAACAGCTTCAGACCAATTGAATATTGTTGGCTCCATACACTCTAGCACATACTGCATATACGATCTATTCACTACATGTAGTGTAACGGTACCAACAAGTTTAGCAATCTTGAAAAGGATAGTTCTCAAAGGTAAATCTCTAACATCCTGGATGTTTATTTTTCCATCTTTTCTAGGTTCTTCCCCTGGATAGCAATACTACAAAACATAATCCCTCACTGTCTCTCCTCCAATGGTAGACCCTGAGAGTGAAATGGGAAAACCTCTCCTCGAAAAACTTGTGAGAAAATACACATCCTCAAATATTATAGGAACCACTTCATTCTTAATATGAAATGCCTCTATCACCGGATCCCATGCTCGAACTAAGAACTCCAAGAGTTCTATTTGTTGCCTCATCCAAAAAAATTTGAAGTTGTAGTCCACAATCTCTTAGGGCTCTTACGGTACTCGGATCATTCAAGGAAATCATATCTTTTTCTTCATGTTCTCTTTCTCTCCATGTAATCGTCATTGTAATCTAATGGAAACCTGAAATATAACCATAGGATCCATTAGATTCCATTCATTGCAAAAAACTAGGTTGATTTTTGGCATAATGAGAAAATCAAAAACTTAAACTACACCCAACACTCCCTAACAAGAGACAGTGTGTTTCACATGCAAGTACATTTCACTGTACCTACTATGAAATGCAAGTTTCAACATTCAGGGGTGCGTTGCCCTCATTTTGGGGAGAATTTATCCTAGGGGCCTTAAAACCCTAAAAATTTGTAGAAATTGGAAATGAAATGAATACCAAATGAAAGAGAGTTTCATGGCACTAACCTGGATCAAACGACGATGAAATCCATCCACAAAAATGGTTGCAATCAGCAGCTGAAGTTCGGGGGCAAAATTAGGTTCAGAGCTCCAAAATGCAAATGGTAACTATGGAATGGTAAAAATGAATAGTGAAACTACTTTTAATAGTCATTTAATTATTTTCAAGTTAAATTACTGCTATCACTATAGTTCTATTATGTTTTTTTATCATGAAACAGGTATTTTTAATCCATTTGATGTTGTTATGAATAGGAAATACAACTGATGAATAGATTATTCGTGCAGATTTATTTCAAATAATGACTTGACCACAAAGCATACTTTTTCTCCTTATTTTTCGAGCTTGGTTAAAAACAAAAATGGATTTGAAGCACACTTTCTCTTTTTTAAGCTTCGATAACAACGAAAAAGGAACCCCTGGAGTCTTCTTTCAGCTCTTTTCAAACTCCGATGATGTGAAAATATTGTCGAGCACTTGTATTTTTGAGCTCATAAAAGTAAATGAATTGATACCTACTCAATATAAGTTTAACCCTTTTCTGGAATAAGATAGATTATTTACGAAAAAGGAATACCTTGGTTAAAAATGACCAAAGAGGTTCTCTCATATATTATTTTACACTTTTTCGGATCTGAGTGAAAAATTTACTAAAAAGTACTTATGGAGTTTTCTTTCATCCACTTTTCAAACTCTCTAAATATGAAAATGGACTGGGCTATCACTGTCCTTAAGCTCGTTAAAACATAAAATAGCGATGGGCTTGCCGATCATGGCAAGAATCAAGTTTCATTCATCACTAGACTCATTAAATTATTAAATAGCGATACTTTATTCGCCCGAAGGGTTGAACTAGAGATCAAGAAAATGTTACCCTCATCAAGATTGTTAAAAAATAAAGATGTATTGGTCGACAAATGACCAAGGAAAATTTGGGAAAAGTGAGCAAAATTTCTTTATGGTAGCAAGTCGCTCTTGAACATGACACTTTCTTCGCTCCATGTCCGTGAATTTTTGGGTTGGGTAATCATATTGACGGTTCATTCACACCTATGGTTCATCATATCTTCACTTTGGTTTTGGGTCAGCAGTGCCACCGATATGTTCAAGAGAAGTCATCCAGTGAATACACTCATCCTTCTGCAATACTCATAAACATTTATTCTCATGACAATCATCCTTGAAAATTTCTATATCAAGTAATACCCTTGTCTCTGAAATCTGTAACTCTCATTTCACAATAAGGTGACTTCCTGTCAACACCAAATCAATATCCAGGAATTTCACTTAGAAACATCAGATTCCAATACCATGAGGCTTGTTACAACATCGACAAGATCCTCACTTCCGGACCTTTGACCAAAATATTTTGTTCGGCGTTCGACTTAAAATCATATATTCATGCCTTAAGAAATGTACTACAGTACCTTGAGGTCCATTCTCATTAATGGTGGTTCTCTCACGTTTTTTAACAGCTCACATCATTGGCTGGTAATCAAATGATGTCTTTCATGTCCAACGACAAATCATATATTCGCATGGCTAGACTTGTACCCGAATGATCAAGTGAATGAGATAAGAAGACCCCAGATCTAGTTTTAGCCATCTAGGCTGCGATTTCAGGATTTTTGTACACATCATTTGTATGGTGACCTTAGATACATATCGTCATTCGAACATGGGCCTATATCTGTAGGCATGTTTGCATTGGGAAACATTCCAATGTCGATGACTTTGTGAATTATGTACATGTTATTAGATAGATTATCTACTGAACATGGGAATGCCTACCTTCAGAAATTATGATCAACGAGGATATATCATGATGTAATGTATTGTAAGATTGATGCAGGTGACAAATTCGCTTCATCTCCAGCCCATCACAGTGTAAATCATCTCAATCAATTTTTTTTATTATTTTGACCTCATGCTTTAGGGGGAAATTGTTATAGGTCAATTTGGGCATCATTCCCAATGACCTGGTTAACTGGGCATCATCTCCAGGACCAATGACTAAGGGTATATCATTCCCTATCATTTCAAGTTGCTACATGCCCTAAGACAAGAACAAGACAAATCAAGCATGACTTTCATCAAGCAAATGTTTCCAAGGTCTGAAGTTTATTATATAGCATATGAGAGCTCACCAACGCTGCCTCTAAGAGGACTAAGTGTGTTACATATGCAGCTAGCCCCATGCAAGGCTACTCTGCAAAGAACTTCCCAACATCTATGGGAGCGTTGGTCACATTGGGAGCGAAATTATCATTGTTTCAGAATCTCCACTTGGACAGTGCCTTCTAGAAGAGTTAAAATGTGTCAAGCTTCGAATCCAAGTGTCCATTTGACATCTACAAGATTGGGAAAATTCCTTGCCTATTATTGGAAATTCATTGATTGCAAAACAAACTTCAACTCCTCTATAAATTGAGCACAGATCTGAGTGTTTGAGAAGGAATAATTTGAGTAGAGAAATGTTGGTGGATTTTCAATTGAGAGTTAGATTTATGTAACAGCTGCTGGAGAGATTTATACTGTGATGGGGCTAGGGATGTTGCTGGAAGGGTCACTTCAAATTATTCACTAGGTTGTAACCTCTCCTTCTATCATCAATAAATAATACAACTTATTTTTCCCTATATGCATTTGTATTGGCTTTGATTTTCCATATTGTAAGATCTTAGTTGATGTATATGGTTTATGATTTACTAATTTAGCTAACTAACTTGAATAGACATCTGTATTATTTCTATCTTCTGTTGTTTTAGTGTTCTTTCTTACAGGAAGCATTTTTCCCACAAACCTCTTGAATTTGAAGCTACAAGGGAAGCGACAAAAGGAGCCATTTAGAAGCACTTGGATTAAAAGTAAGCCTCTAATCCTTTCTATGTGTCTGTTCTGAGTTAGGAGAAGTAGTCATATATTATTTAATCTGTTGTTCTAGACTATCACCTGTCTAGGGAAGCGTGTTTTTTCCGCAATTCATACTTCTGTCCAACACAGACATCCATACAAATTAACAATATCATTATGCGTATTAAATATCCATCAAAATAAAATATATAACATCTAATATATATAAAATAACAAGATAAATTTTGTAACATGATCATCATCTATAATTAAATCAAGTGAATCAAATATTTATAATTTAAGTGAATTTGACAACATCCATCATGAGCTGTAAATCAAAACCATCATATGTAATAAATATGCATCCAAATCATCAACCACTTTCAACATATATAATTTGACGAGTCAATACTGACAAAATCATCATCATATATGTCTTTGGAGACTCTTTCATTACAATTCAAAAATGTATCAAATTAAATCATTGAAATAACCCAAATACAAGAACAACTCTACAAAGAATCTAATTGATCATGGGTAAATTTGAAATTTTGGAGTTCTATCATATCAAGGGAGAGAACAACACTTTATCGGACGATCAAGCCAACAAAAGCATCAATTTGGTTCAAGTTGAGTTGATGGAGGAAGGTAGCATAATAACTATATGTCACATACAATGATTTCTCATAACTTGAGGAGATCAAGATACTTAAGGGTAATTAATGAAGATAATATGACTCATAGGTTACATAAATATTTTATTCATTTCACAATGAAAAATTTCATCAGTGACCGCTCCAAAAAAATGATGGACCATTCATCAAACAAATGTTTAAGCAAGAGGATTAATGCTAAGCATGTGTCCAAGTGGGATGTCCTCATCAAATGATTTAATATTTCTGTGGCCGAGGAGGAAAATCTCAGTTTGATCGTGTCTGTTTATGGTCCAGACCAAGAAGCAATGAATTCACAATGGTTAATTTGAACGACATTAAACTCGAAGGGACTCCCCTTGCCATCATTTTGGAGTTAAGTATAGCTATAAGAGGATGGTTGTGAAAAAATCATGCATAGTGGCTCTCCATACATTCTTTCTGAGCCAAAGAGATGGCCTCCTCATTAGGAAATGTCATTGGTGGTTCCCTAGATGATATTTATCTTGCGTTCAAGCAAGAAATCAAGGAGATGATCTCCAGGACAGGTGGGGAAATCATTTATGAGGATTGTTAGTGTATGTCAGTCACCAGTGATCAAATGTACTCTTTCAAGGTTAGTTGATAGGGTCCTAGGTCAAATTTTATAGTTGAAAATAAGATTTAAAATAAAATTCAATCATTGATTGTTGTCTAGGTCATGCTACTCCCTTCACTTGCTCATGTTACCATCACTCGGCATGGTCATGTCATCATTCAAGTGAATTGGGTCATGGAACAGTTCATATGTCATCATTTAGGTCATGGTATAGGTTTCCACTTGAATTTTCATTATAATGACAGTCATAAAAATAAAAAAGAGTCATTTTCATCACTTGAGTGATCACTAAAGGGATTTAGCAGCTCAGGGACAAAAATAATAAAGGTAAAGGTAATTTCTCCATGTGAAAATATCATGTTGCAGTCACATTACATCATTTTCCAAAAAACATCATATGATGTGATGCCACCATCACTAGAAAAAAATTATTTTAAACTAATTAAGGACCGTCCAAACAATTTGAAATTTCTCATTCCACTTTCATTGAGCTCTCTTCCAATATCAAGAGTCATCTCAGCATTCAGAAAGATCAAATATCCATCAGAAAACCCTAATTTCTCCTACCTAAGGATGCTATGCTTCTGATATCCATTGCTCCATTTTCGAATTGGAGGCAAAGAAACCATCCTTAAGGTTTCATCTCATAAATTCAGGGTTTCCAATACCTTTTGGACAAGTAAGTATCATTTGGCGCTCTTCTCTTGCATCCATTTTCTCAAATTTTTCAGTGAATTTCCCTCTTCTATGGATTTCAATACACTTTTCATTTTCATGTGAATTTGTTTCATTTTAGTGGTAAAACCATCAGTTTCCTACTCTCCTACACTCACCTACACCTCACATACTCCCCCAAAGTATTCCCATCACCTATTCCCTTAATTTCTTCCATTCTTCTCACAAGCCCTAGCCTATGTTGCTCCATTGGCAATTTCCTAGGCTAGGACTATGTTTTCCACATTTTCACACCTTCCCCTCACTATTTTCAAGGAATTCCACTTGTACTATGTTCCTAAAACACTAACCTATCTCCCATAATTTTTTAGGATTTTTCCCTAACTCCTATCCCCTTCATTTCCCTCCCTAAAATTCTTGCCCCATTTTCCCCTGTTTTCCTAAGTTTCACCCTTTCCTTCCTTCCTATCAAGCTAGGATTTATATCATACAAACAAACACCATTGAAAGTGAGAAGAGGAAGTAAAAAAAAGAAGGACATGTCTCCATATATGTGCCAAATCATATGCAGGAGATCAATGCTTCACAATTCATCGAAAGGTCATTTGAAAAGGGTTTACATTGCACATAGGGACAATCCTAATTCAAATTTACTTTTTGAAGTAATAAAGATGAAATTGACACAAGTGAAAGATATTTATTTCAATAATAGAAGAAAAAAAAAACTCCTTCAATTTATGAACGAGAGTTATGATTGAGAGAAATGCCCAAAATATAGTTTCTCCATGGAATTGAAATTGAAGAGAAACCCAAGAGATTGAGATGAGCGAACTTGGCTTAAGGTAAGAGGGGAGATTGTGCGTACCTTGAAGGTTTATAAACATCATTTTCTGGGAAATATTTATGTTACAAAGTTGTTGGGAAGAGATTTATTTGGTGGGTAGAGAATGGACCTTGCACATTCAAAGTAAAGTAAATCAGGAATTCAAATGAAGAGTCTAAATTATTTGGAATTATATATATCATAATTTCTTGATAAATTCAATACTAAAGTGTGCATTGGTTGATTGCATTGAATTTTGGTGTGGAGACAAATTCTGTAGAGGCTTGAATGTATTCCTAAAAGAATACGCGAGAGAAGGGTTGGATCATTTCAACCACAAGAAGATTCAAGGTAAGTGCTAATTGAATGAATCAATATTCATTGAGTAGATGTATTTTAAAATCTAGATGATTAAACTTCCTTGCCATACTCAAGAATTTTATCTTTTGTAAATGTTATGAAAGAGTGAAAAGGTTGCAAATGCAGAGGTATAAATGAATGGAAAATGAATGAAAATGCATTATCCTGGGTGATATAAAAATAAGTATGCATTTTTATGTGAGAGGGCTTATTAGCATAATGTGAATTCTTCCAATTCTAGCTAAGTCATTTTGGACCAAAGCTTGTATTTGGAATGGGAGAATTCTTTTGATTTGTGTTTAAGATTGAAAACCAAATTGCTTGGTGTTGTAGAATGTTTGTTTTTACCATCATGTAGCGGCAGCTAAGGAGGTGTTATTCAGGATGGACACAATGTACGAGTTGTACATTATTCATCAAAAAGGTTGAAATATGAATAGCTTGTTCTCTGTATACAGGTGAAGAGATGTGAATTGATGTTGTATGGTGCATAAAAGTGCAGGAAAATTTTTTCACTAAATTAACGAACTTATGGTATGAAGGGCATGTGAGTATTCACAGTGACAAAGATGGCACAGAAGAGTGGAATCCAGAGAGTTGAAAATGCAAAGGAAAGGTTTATTAAATAACCTTAATGGGAGCATAAGTTATGATAATTCAGAAAGGTATTTTTGAATGTTGAAAATTAAATGGTTTATTTATTTTCACCATAAAATAAATCTTGGGAAAAATGGATTTCGTTTCTATTAAAGACTTCAACATCATGTGAAATGTTAATGGGAACCTGATGATCTTTCATAAGAATGGAGTATGAGAGAGAATGAATATTTTACATCCTAAAATGTATTAAGGGTGTATGTTCGTTGGAATATTGTATAACTTGAATTAAGTCAAAATATACACTATTGTAAAATTATTGAGTGAAGCCTTGAAGTCAAAACATATGTTAGGGTCAAATGAAAGTTTGGATAGTTTGAGTTAAGATTGATTATTTCTCATCCAAGATGAAGAGTTGGTTTAAATTCTGAAGTCAAAGACTCATAAGGTAATTCAAATGTCTGAATGTAATATCGGCGGAGCCCGACACCCAAATATTTTGGCCATTGCAGCAAAGTGAAGCAAGATAATTTCCCAAAGATGATAGGAAGAGAGATTTTATTGTTGAATGGAAAGTATGGAGGCTTACTGAAAAGGGGATTCAAATTAAATCCACATGTGAACAGATGATGTTCACAAAGGAGGAGACGATGACTATTGATAGTCATTTCAGAAGATCTGATGAAGACCACAGTAGAAGGAAGAAGAAGGAAAATGCCAAGGTAAATGGCATATGTGAGCAGTTGACGGATGAATATTATGAGCAGGAGAAGGCTGAGATAATAGTTCACCTTGAATTTTTGATGGAGTTGTTGTAGAGAAATGTGAAAGACCAAACACATGGTTGGACCGTGAGGAAAAAAGTGAAGTGGCAGAGGCTACACGCAAAGAGGGAACAATAGGTAAACATACAGCTGATAGAAGAGCTGAGGAAGCTCAAGAAAATAATAAGTGTTCAAATGGGATGTGAAGAACTCAGAGAGGCTAAGTTGAAAATGGAAGTTTCCATTTGTGGCCCAGAACAGGGTGAAATTCCAAGTGAAGAAACCAATGAGAAAGATCTCATGAACTATTGGGATAGTTCAGAAGAATTTGAAGATGTGTTGTTGAGATAAGAAGATGAGGCTATGAAGCCTTGTATTTTTAAATCTCACAGTTTATGTGTGTTTGCAGGATGTGCGAAAGATGGTGGACAGTCTGGTGAAACTATTACAGAGCTGAATGAAACTCTTGAGGTGAAGTATGATGGAGAATGCATTTCAGATGAGGAAGGTACTGATTTGTTACAGTAAGAAGAAATCATAAATGAATTCTTGTTTGGGGTAAAGCCAATTGAAGTTGTTATGGATCAGAAGCATAATTGAAATTCCGAAGAGATATTCCAAGGAGGTAAGATGATGCAGGGGCATTAGGTTCCAAAAAAATACTTTGTATTTTCATAGACATAGGGGGGTCTGATGTTTCTAATTCCTTATGTAATTATTAGTATTTTTGAATAAATATAGTGATAAAATTATAAATGTTCCCAATTCAGTGGAGAACATGAGGGGAAGTCGATTAGCTAGGAATGTGAAGAGTCAGTTCAGTGAATTTAGGGAGTTAGGCTAAATTTAGGATTTGAGGATTCCAAGAGTTTTGTTGAGTCATTGTAGGAGCTGAATCGATTCATTACCATCCTATATAAGTGTAAGCCTTAAATGCATTAATGAATAGAGAGGTGGAGATCAACAGATCTGTGCAAAGTAGTGAGGATAGAAGGCCATCAAATTGAAGATCTGGCCAAAGACAAGCAGTTTTGTAAGTGAATTCATTTGTCTATATGAATGAAGGAATTTGTTCCTGAATGTATGTGTATTGGTTGATTTAATTTCTATGTGAGAATGCTTTGAACCTCCATGAACTATGTATGAATAAGACTCTATGATAGGGTTTTAGATGGTGCTCTGTTTAAATGGAAGAGTCGATGTCAATGATCATGATCTTGGACTGAATGCATGAAGGGTTATTTGATTGTTCCATTGAAGAATCGATGTTGAATTGGTGGAGGATTTCCCCTTCGTGATTTATTGGGTTTTGTATATGCTGTGGAGAAATAAATTGAATTATTTTTTGGGTAGAAATTCCAAAGGAGGTCGAAGAGAATTACTCTGTTAATTGAGAATAACAATAGAAAATCTCTATTTATATCAACTCTGCATAAAAGTTCGTGAGAAGTTAATCCAACTTCCTTGTTGAATTCGATCAGATTCAACCTATGACTATTGGTTTACAGTGGTAGAGAAGTTCTTCCTACCTTCGAAGAATTAATTGGGGGGTATCTACAGTGTTGAACTAAATACATTGGTCCACACCATGAATTGAGGGCCTCTAACCTGTGTGAAGGTATTGATGGTATCGATGAGGTTTGTTGTAGAAGACGCAACAAAACCATTGAATTTGATCTTTTCTTATGAAGGGCACAGCGTGGTAATCTCTGATTACTAATAATCTGTGTTGATGGGTCCGATTCAATAAGTCGGAGTTCAAAGATTGTATCTGTTCTTGTTAAATTTTGCATCGAGTCTATTTGTTGAGAATGATGTTGAGAAGGTCAATTCACATCGTTTAGGTAGAGTTTAACAACCGAAGGAATGGAACCTTGAGCAAGAGGAAGTGGAACCATGAAGGAGGTAGGCGGTTTCAAAAACCCAAACAAGCAGTATCGCGCACCTTCTTGACTGGTAAGTGGATTTGTCAAAAAAAACATGATATGGGTCTGCATTTGACACGTAAGGTAGAGGTGGTATTTTAAAACTGTCTATTTCGCGTTTTTTTTAGAGTTAAAGTTCGGAGGTTAAAAAACGTGATTCTCGTTGGATGCGTCGACCAAAGGATCGAACGGTGGTTGCGTCTTTAAGTTGCGAGGGGATTAACGAAAAGGTACATAAGTCGCTGTGGGCCCGAATCAAATTTTATGTTGATATTGAAATATAAACCAAAGCTTAAGGTCGAATGTTGTGGGACCCAAGTATATTGCAGACTATTGGTTTAATGTGCGTTGACACATTGTTAATGTGATGCATTGGTCTAGTTTAATTAAAGCCGTCAAGGTTTCATATGGAATTGGTATTAAGTTAATCAAATTCGACCCTTTGAACTAAAATGTTCACGTGATTACATGCTATGGTAGGCATTGGGGGTTTAGTCATAAAGTCTGGGAAATAGAAATTAAACCAATGGTTGTTAACCAAATTCTTTTGTAAGACTTTTGAACAGGCTTCCATTTATGAAAGAAACCTTGGTTGTTGAGTTTTTAAATAAGAATCGAATGTTGAGAAGGGAGTGTAAACATGGGTTTTAACTATAGGCTAGCAGAAAATTTAAGCTTCCGCATAAGAGAATAAACCTGAGTTGTATTTCGGTGTGGGTTTTATAACCATAAGAGAACTTTGAATTAATATCTCAAATCTCATATTTGATATATTGAAGCTTCCAGAGATATTTTTAAAGATTGCCCAAATTTAAAATTATTTGGGCTAGAACTAAAACTCAGTTTTATATGCACACAGAGAGTGTGATAGTGGATTGAGGGGGTACCCCGGCATCATGTGGTATCAAAGCTGGAATAGCTCTGTTTGAAAGTTCAAGTTTTTGTTGAATGCATGTGTAGTGAAATAAGATCAATTTTTTGAAATTGATAAATATTGCAGCATACAGAGATGCAGTGCAGGTGAAAGAAGAAGCAAGATTATACAGAATATTGAAGGTAAGTTGATGAGCATTATTTAACTCTAGTTTGAAGAATTGTTTGCAGAACTCAGATTGCAGACAATTGAAGAAATCTCAGCAAAAGTAGATCACAACTTTGAGGGCAGTGATGAAAGAGTCCAGCAGAGGATTCTAAAGTGAAGAAGAAAGTGTGGTAGAACCTGGAGAATTCCCAACAGAGGTTGGATGAAAGAAGAACAGATGTGTTCTTGAAAATTTGTAGAGTGAAGCCTAGAGAGAGCAGAAGAGAGTGCTCAGAAGGTTCCAATAGATAAGGGACCAGTACTTTCCAAAAGCCCAGATCCAGAGGAAAGGATTGGTGAGGTAAGTGGCAGTAGGAGAGCTTGCTATTGCAGAGGCTTGGTGCAGCTGATGAGTGAGGAACTCATGATGGAGAATAAGATGACTTCCAAAACTCATAGAAGAGATAGCAGGGGTTCTGAGAGAGGCCACAACATAAAAGAGGAAGAAGATGCCAGGACAAATGGCATGATGAAGAATTTTACTGATGCAAAATATTGGAAAGAGGTAGCTGAGATCAGAGAACAGTTTAATAAACTGGTAATGAGGATAGAGGAAAGCCAGAGAGTTGGTTGGCTCATGAAGAAGAAAGTAAAGTGGCATGGGCTACAGATGAAGAAAGAGCAGATGATACATGCTCAACAGAAAGAGAGACTACTCAGGATGATTGAGTATTTGGAGAATGACTTGAAGACTGAAACTTCAAGTGAGACCAAGAGGTCAAATGACTTTACGTCTGATGATTTTTGTATGTTTGCAGAAAATTTGAGAAAGCTTGAACAGAGGATGGATGTACAGTGGGAATGTGAAGAACTCAGAGCAGCTGAGTTGAGAAGAGAAGTTTCTGTTTGTGAAGCATAATAGAGTACAGATGAAGAATGGAGATCTGCAAAAGATCTTATGAACCATGGTGGAGGTTTAAGACAGCAAGAAGTTTTTCTTGCTGAAGAGGAAATTATTGATGATTTCCTGAGTTATTGGACAAGTCCATATCAGCTGGATGATGTAGAACCTTGTATTTTTGTGACTAACAATTGTGGGGTGATTACAGGTCTTGCAGAGGAGGATGAGCAATCTTGTGAAGCTGTCACAAGTATGAAGAAGTATCTCTTAGAAGATGAATACTCTAAATTAAAATACAATGTTGGAGAATGTACCTTGACTAAAGGAATCAATGACGCATTTATGATGGAAACTGTTGCATCACAGGAAGAAATTCTTGTGAATGAAGAAGGAGAGGATCAATTTGAAGAACTGATATATGAAACACTAGTTGAGGCTGTTGAAACTCCTGGTCCACAAACTGAAGGTTTGTGTATGAATGCAGGGATAATGAATGATGATGAAATACTTCAACAATGCCACAGAGAAATTGCATTGTTGGAATATTTGTTGGAGAATTCAGAGTATGAAAAGGAGATTTCAGAAAACAGAGTTCACTACAGTGAACAGGAAACCATCATGGAGGCAGATGGTGTGAATGAAAGACTTGTTGACAATCTTGGGAATTCTTCAGAGAATTATTTGGGAAAATTGAATCGGCATACTGAGGTGTTGATAGAGAAGGAAGGGATTTCAGGACAACATACTGAAATGCTGGCAGAAGAAAGAAAGGCACTGAGGTCGTATGATTTTTGTTTTAACAATTTTTTGTGAATGCAGATTTTTTTGGTGATGGAGAAAATTTGACACCACTAGATAGTTAATTAGAGAAGGAAAAAGATTATGTGGAAATGTTTAATCCATGGAATGAAGAAATTAATTTGCTGGAGATTATGTTGAATAAACATGATTCAATGCAGGAAGGAGAACCTCAATTTCAAAATTGGGGATTGCAGAATGTGAAGATGCAAGGGAATGAGGACAGTGAAGGTTTTCTGGGTCTTGGGAGAGACTTAGAACTGCAAAAATAAGAATTGGTGACTAGATCATCAATTGAGGCCATTGGGTCTTGTGATTTTGAAACCGACAATTGGCTGTGGTTATAGGCATGGCAGAAGAAAATTCATCTCTCGAAGTTGTCTTGGATGAAGATGAACTGTTGTAGGAGAAGGAAGGTGAGACTATCATGTCCCATGTAAAGGGACTTGTTATTAATGTTGTTGACAATAAGGAACTGATTTGTCTGATGGAAAAAGAGAATACCGGAGGACAGACTTTTGGGATTGCTACAGCAGTGGAGAATCAAAATTTTATTCTGATTGAATATGAGGACACAGTAATTGAAGAACTTGAATTGATTTCCAGAATCAATCAAGAAGATGGAAGACAATTACTGAAGATTGTCAAGGAAAAAGAAGAATAATATGCTGAACCAAGTTTGCAGCATATTGATGAAATGCTTGAAAATAGATGGCTAAATTGTTTGTTGAAAACATTTAGAGAAGAGAATGAAATGGAAAAGTAGCAGATTGAAGTGTTTCCAGAGGAAATGTTAGAACAAAAACTTGAAGTGTTGCTAGAGGAGGAAGAGACACAAGGATTTTGTAATTTTGGTGTTTGTTTTATGATCACAAGTACTGATGGAAGGACTAAATAATTTTTGGTCCAGGGGGAGAAGAAAAGAGATGATGACAGTGACTGGAAATTTAAATACCAGTCCAAGAAATTGTTGAAGTCAGAGAGTGGAGAAATTGTCATGAGTGACAATCAAGAAGAGTTTTAATATTGCAAAAAACAAGAGGGTATGGATGATTGGGTGGTAGCAATCGCATGATTTCAACAAGTGAAAGCAAGAGTTCGGCAAATAAGAACTCAGCAAGCAGAAGTAGAGGTAAGAATTCAGCAATCAAGAGGAAGCAGTATCCAACAGTCAGAAGACATATTAGATAAAGAAATTGAATTGATAAGAAAACTGATGGTGAAGGTGTCTCAGAGGAAGGCAGCAACAAGAAAACAAAGAAGCAGAAGTAGCAGCAAAAGAAAGACAAAAAGAGAGTGTAAAAGTGTAGCTAGTGGAGCAAGCCAAAATAAGATATGGAAGCCTGGAGAACCGCAGAAAAAGAATATTGCAACAGATGATCGGTTGCAGAACAAAGTGTGGGATCCATGAAGACAAGGGCTAAAAGCACATGATCAGGATATCATGAATCATTTTAACCTTGGGGGTCTGATGCAGGGGCATTAGGTTCCAAAAAAATACTTTGTATTTTCATAGACAAAGGGGGGTCTGATGTTTCTAATTCCTTATTTAATTATTAGTATTTTTGAATAAATATAGTGAGATAATTGTAAATGTTCCCAAGTCATTGGAGAACATGAGGGGAAGTCGATTAGCTAGGAATGTGAAGAGTCAATTCAGTGAATTTAGGGAGTTAGGCTAAATTTAGGATTTGAGGATTCCAAGAGTTTTGTTGAGTCATTGTAGGAGCTGAATCGATTCATTACCATCCTGTATAAGTGTAAGCCTTAAAGGAATTAATGAACAAAGAGGTGGAGATTAGCAGAGCTATGCAGATTAGTGAGGATAGAAGGCCATCGAATTGAAGATCTGGCCAAAGACAAGCAGTTTTGTAAGTGAATTCATTTTTCTATATCAATGAAGGAAATTGTTCCTGAATGTATGTGTATTGGTTGATTTAATTTCTATGTGAGAATGCTTTGAACCTCCATGAACTACGTATGAATAAGACCTTATGATAGGGTTTTAGATGGTGCTCTGTTTAAATGGAAGAGTCGATGTCAATGATCATGATCTTGGACTGAATGCCTGAAGGGTTATTTGATTGTTCCATTGAAGAATCGATGTTGAATTGGTGGAGGATTTACCCTTCGTGATTTATTGGGTTTTGTATATGCTGTGGAGAAATAAATTTAATTATTTTCTGGGTAGAAATTCCAAAGGAGGTCGAAGAGAATTACTCTGTTAATTGAGAATAGAAATAGAAAATCTCTGTTTATATCAACTTTGCATAAAATTTCATGAGAATTGAATCCAACTTCCTCGTTGAATTCGATCATATTCGACCTATGACTGTTGGTTTACAGCGGTAGATAAGGTCTTCCTACCTTCGAAGAATTAATTGGGGGGTATCTGCAATGTTGAACTAAATACATTGGTCCACGCCATGAATTGAGGGCCTTTAACCTGTGTGAAGGTATTGATGGTATCAATGAGGTTTGTTGTAGAAGACGCAACAAAACCATTGAATTTGATCTTTTCTTATGAAGGGCACAGCGTGGTAATCTCTGATTACTAATACTCTGTGTTGATGGGTTCGATTCAATAAGTCGTAGTTCAAAGATTGTATATGTGCTTGTTAAATTTTTCATCGAGTTTGTTTGTTGAGAATGATGTTGAGAAGGTTGATTCACAGTGTTTAGGCGGAGTTTAACAACCGAAGGAACAGAACCTTGAGCAAGAGGAAGTGGAACCGTGAAGGAGGTAAGCGGTTTCCAAAACCCAAACAAGTAGTATCATACACCTTCTAGACTGGTAAGTGGATTTGTCGAAAAAAACACGATACGGGTCTACGTTTGACACGTAAGGCAGAGGTGGTATTTTAAAACTGCCTATTGCACATTTTTTTTAGCTTTAAAGTTCGGAAGTTAAAAAATGCGATTCTTGTTGGACTCATCGACCAAAGGATTGAACAGTGGTCACGTCTTTAAGTTGCGAGGGGATTAACGGAAAGGTATGTAAGTTGTTGTGGGCCCGAATCAAATTTTATGTTGATATTGAAATATAAACCAAAGCTTAAGGTCGAATGTTGTGGGACCCAAGTATGTTGCGGATTATTGGTTTGATGTGCGTTGACGCATTGTTAATGTGATGCGTTGGTTTAGTTTAATTAAGGCCGTGAAGGTTTCATATGGCATTGGTATTAAGTTAATCGAATTCGACCCTTTGAACTAAAATTTTCACGTGATTACATGATATGGTAGGCATTGGGGGTTTAATCATAAAGTCTTGGAAATAGAAATAAAACCAATGGTTGTTAACCAAATTATTTTGTAAGACTTTTGAAAAGGCTTCAATTTATGAAAGAAACCTTGGTTTTTGGGTTTTTAAATAAGAATCGAATGTTGAGAAGGGAGTGTAAACATGGGTTTTAACTATAGGCCAGCAGAAAAGTTAAGCTTCTGCGTAAGAGAATAAACCTGAGTTGTATTTCGGTGTGGGTCTTATAACCATAAGAGAACTTTTAATTAATATCTCAAATCTCAGATTTGAGATATTAAAGCTTCCAGAGATATTTTTAAAGATTGCCCTGATTTAAAATTATTTGGGCTAGAATTGAAATGCAGTTTTATATGCACAGAGAGAGTGTGATAGTGGATTGGGGGGGTACCCCGGCATCATAAGAAAATGTATTTGTTTAATGAAATTGCTAATAGAATTTTACAATGTGATGAAACAGAAAACAGGATAACTCAGGAATATTTCCAGAAGAAGAATGAAGTTGGGAATGAAGGTTGTGATGAAATGCTGAAAAGATTCCACATGGAAATAGAGTTCTTGGAACGATGGCTTAAGGAACCTGAAGGGGAGATGAAACTTGCAGAACCTAATACAAAAGAGTTTGCAATTACTGCGCATGATAGGGATGGAATTTTTTTAACATCTATAGAGTTGAGTGAATGTCATAACTTTTCAAATAATAATGTAACTATGGATACAGAAAACAACATTAACAAATATGATGTCGAAATCAAAGAAATTGAACAGAAATTATTTGGAGTTGAGATATATGATTAGGGGCAGCAAGAAAGTTATGTCCGTAGAGACATAAAGGAGATAGAAATATTGATCGAGCAGGATAAAGATGAAATTAGACAGCAATTCAAAATAGGATCTGTTGAAATCCAAAAAGTCGATGATGGGAGATTAGTGCTTGAAGCATCAAAAGAGGCCGAAAGGTCTTATCTTTTTAAAACTAACTGTCTATTGATGAATGAAGGTACAGTACCAGATGAGAAATCTATTACTATATGAGAAATCAATGACTATAGTTGTAATCAAGAAGGAGTTCTTGATTATTCTTCATGGAAGAAATATTAGTGTTCAACACAATTGGAGACAAAAGAATCAAACAAAGAGGAATTTCTCTGAGGAATTGGTGAAAGAAAGTGTTGGAGAGGCCGATGGAATCCAATTGATAGAGTGAGTGATGAGTTACCAGATCGAGTTAATACTTTGAAGGACCAGTGGCAAAACATATTTGGAATCCCGGAGGGAGAAAGTCATCAAGATTCGTGGTTGTCACATTATTATAGAAAAGCGACAGACCTCATTGACAGGAGTCTATGGAAACTTCTCTACATGGGGAGTCTGATGCGGGAGCATCCTGCTTGGGTTTTATTAAAATATTTTGTAATTAGGGGGGTGATGGTTTTTTAATTATTTTATAAATTATTTTGCTTATTTTAATAAATTAAGAGAGAAAAATGTAAGTGAGGATTATTGTAAATATTCTTTTAATATATTAAAGGATATGAGTGGAGTTGAATTAGGTAGATAATATAGGGATTAGTATTTCCTTAAACGGGACTTAGTTGAGTCCAAAAAAAGGATAAATCTAATTTAGATTTTAGTTGAGATTTGTGTGGAGGAAATTATGGAGTGGAATAAATTCATATTTATGTATAAATAGGAGGATTGTGTGAGGATGAAAAATAGTGAGGAATACAAAGAGAGAGAGAGAGAGAGATGGTTTGAGAGCTTTTGTAAAGGGCCGAAAGCCGAAAGGCCATCCATTGTAATATTCGGCCAAGGAATTTCTTGTGTTATTATATATCAGTATTTTTTTGTTTGTATAGCTCTCTTTCTGTTATGTATATTTGAAGCTGAACCAAATGTTTTTTTTTATGAAGAATTATATGGGATTTTTAATGCTGAAGAAAGCACACGAGTTTTTATATGCTAGGATATTTTTTAACCCAGTATCCTGGCATCATCTAGTAACTCAACCGAAGGTATTCTAGGGATCCCAGAGCATTTGTTCCAACCCATAGCCATAAGGATTTATGAGCACCAATGAGAAAACAATCAAATGGAAAAACCACAACACCATGCCTATCTAGGAAATGGAAATGCAAGGCTAAAAATAATTTTTAATCGAGGAAAATATCCATGACAATGACAAAACATAACCAACAAATCACATGCATATACCGTGCATCCAGAAATCAAAAAGTAAATCACACATGTAGCCTATTACCTACCAATAAATCTAGCTGTAGTTGTTGATTCGTTTGTTCCCTTGCACTTTTCTATTTTCCTTTACCTTCTTTATCCAATTCCAATGTATGAAAAAGTTCTCCAAGAATACTCTAAGTGTGCAATGGTAAGAATAAGAGAATTAAAGATAACTCCACAACTAAACTGACAAAAGTTTAACCAAAAAAATCTCAACTGACAAAAGTTTTGAACTGGTCCTCAAAACCCTTTTTTCACTGAGGCCTCTATTTTCTTCATTTTCCTTCTTTTTTCCTTCAATTTCCTTCTCATTAAAATATGTGTCTCTTCACCTTCCTTTTCTCCTGTTTTATTTTATTTCATAAATAAAATTCCAATTATTTCCACTTTTCCTTTGCCAATTTCTATAGCCATTAATTAATCACCAGTGATACCCATCACTATATTTTTCTCAACATTAAGCTTGGAATACGTGCCCCATGACCTTGGTCTTATTTTATTCACATGGAAAACAAACCAAGGGTTGTTACAAACCCCTCCTCATTGGGGGAACACCGTCCTCGGTGTTCAATGACTCCAATGACTAGAAAACTATTGAAAAACAAACATATTTCCCATGGAGCTTTATAACATAGCTTGATGTAGTATTTACAATGAAAAATTACTACAAACCATGACCAACATGACAATCATGACAATCATACCGCTTATTGGAGATTTATAACAAAACTCATTGTGGTGTCTACAAAATCATCCATATATGCATATACATATACCCAGAACTTATTATTAAACCAACAAATAATCAAGGACACATAGCCTGCATCTCATCAACCATTTCCCATGTATATTCATCGGGCCAAAAGTGCTTTCACTGCACTTTAACTTCCTCAATCTCTCTTCCAGGGCATGAGTTGTTTCCACTGCAATATGCATTGTGGTTCTAGATGGAATTCTCCCTCTGGTTCCACCTATAATATAGATTAGTAAATCACATGATCATCATCTTGGAAATACATCTTAAGTAATTATTATTATTATTATTTATTTCATGATTTGAAACAATTCCTGGTGCAAAACTGGGTGCGACCATGTATGTTGATCCTAGCGTCGTATTTTGCATCATAAATTACTACAAAAATAACATCGTAAATTACGCCTGGAATAGTGTCGGAAAAATAGCGCCATAAATAATGCCCGAAATAGTTCCCCAAATGTTGCCTAGAGTTGTGCCAGTAATGACGTCATACATAATACCAGGAATAACACCATAAATAGTGTTTTGGATAGTGCAAATTTAGCGTCGGTAATAACACCAAGACTTGCTTCTAATTTGGCTCTTGGTTTGGCTTCCAATTTAATAATGAATTTTTCTTATTTTTTTGCTTCTAATCTCGCTTCTAGTTTTTCTTCTAGTGTGGCTTCCAATTTTTCTTCTAGTGTGGCACCCAGTTTTGCTTCCAATGTGGATTCCAATTTTACATCTAGTTTTTCTTCTAGTGTGGCTTCCAATTTTTATTCCATTGTTGCTTCTTTTTTTGCTTCCAAACTTCGGAAATAACACCAGTTTTAGTGCTAGGATATAAGTCCAGTTTGGATTATGATTTGGCTTCCAGTTTTGCTTCCCTTTGTTGCTTATTTTTTTCTTCCAAAAAATGATTATTAGTTTGCATATAGTTAAATTAATATGTTTTATTTCAATTTAATTAGTTAAATATATCATGTATCTTAAATAAGTTATATGATTATAGATCATATGAATGAATTTGAAATATTTTATAGGATAACATTTATAAATAATTTTTAGGGAAACAAACATCCATACAAATTAACAATATAATTATACTTATTAAATATCCATCAAAATAAAATCTACAACATCGAGTATATAAAATAACAAGATAATGATTGTAACATGATCATCATCTATAATTATAACAGGTGAATCAAATATCGATAATTTAAGTGAATTTTAAAACATCCATCATGAGCAGTAAAACAAAACCATCATATGTAATAAATATGCATCCAAATCATCAACCACTTTCAACATATAAATTTGATGAGTCAATATTGACAATATCATCAACATATATGTATTTGGAGACTCTCTCATTACAATTCAAAATTTTATCAAATTGAATCATTGCAAGAACCAAAATACAATACCAACTCTACAAAAAATCCAATTGGTCATGGATAAATTTGAAATTTTGGAGTACTACCATATCATGAGAGATAACAACACTTTGGCGGACGATGAAGCCAACAAAGGAATTAATTTGGTTCAAGGTGAGTTAATGGAGGAGGGAAGCATAACAATTGTATGTCACATACAATTATTTCTCATAACTTGAGGATCTTGATATTCTTAAGGGTAATTATGGAGGATACTCTGATTAAAAGGTTGCATAAATTTGTTATTCATTTCATGGTACAAAATTTCATCGGTGACCACTCCAGCAAAATTATGAGCCATTCAACCGACAAATTTTTGAAAATGAGGATTAATGCTAAGAATATGGCCAAGTGGGGTGTCCTCAAAAAATGATTCGATATTTCTGTGGCCAACAAATAACATCTCAATTTGACCATGTTTTTTTATGGTCCATACCAGTAAGCAATGGATTCACAATTGTTAATGCGAAAAAAATGAAACTCGAAGGGACACCCCCCGCCATAATTTTGGAGTTAAGTCTAGATATAAGAGGATGTTTGTGAAAAATTCATGTATATTGGCTCTTAATACATTCTTTCTGAGCCAAATATATGACCTCCTCATCAGGAAATGGCATTGGTGGCTCCCCATATGATATTGATTGGGAGTTCAAGAAGGAAATCAAGGAGATGATCTCCAAGATAGGTGGGTAAATAATTTGTGTGTGTCACTCTCATTTCACCCTGGTAATGGGTCAATTGGAAGGTCTAAAAAAATATTTTGAAATTGTGCAAGAGGCGGTGGAGTTAATCATATCCAAGATAGAAAACCTTGATTACAAGGTGGAGAAATCTGAGGTCAATGTGGAGAATGCAGTCGTTTCAGTGTTGAAATAAATATTTAACCTCTGTGAAAATGATGAACAAGATATGGAGATTGGTGAGGATGGTCTCTCCCTCTGGCGTTCCCTAATAAACAGGAGTTGGAGCAAGAGTAGGGGTAGCAAGGAGTGGCAAAACTATTACAACAGGAGGAATCAGACAAAGTTTCTACGTAGGAACTCATCCAGAACAATGTGGAGGGAACTAGATAGTTAATTTCATAGTAATAGCTATGTAGATTATGTTATGTAGGTATGTATGTATTAATGGGGTATTTTGGAGAAATTACAAGAAAAATTATGTATAAGTAAATTTATAAAAAACATTACTGCATACCCAAAGATACTAGTCAGAGAAATTTTGGATGACTTTGGAAATTTTGATGTTTTTGAATGTAATGGAACTTACTAAATTCTAATTTGATTAATAGAACTATAATTTTTCCTTTAAAAAAAATAACATGTGAAAATTATGCATGTTCAACAGTGATATAAATCAAAATGATACATCATTTACAAATGATATAAATAAAATGATGATTTATGTAAGACAAAATGATACAAGCCAATATGATACGTCAAGTCCAAATGATATAAGTTGAAACGATACATGTAAAAATGATAACACTCAATAATATGGTACAATAGGCCGTGAAAATGATACATATGATAGTAACCATGAAAATCGACATCATAAAAATATGTCAAAAATGCTCCATGATGCAGTCTATATGATCATGAATGTCACTAGATGCTACCAACAACTACCTCATGATCATCATCACCATTGTGATCATCATCATCATCATCATCATCAGACTCGTTTTCATTTCTATTTGTGTCATCATGAGCATCATATATCATCTTATAATTAGACCCAACGTGATCTAGATCTAGGTGATGAGGACCATTCATATATTTTGGAAGATCCTTGTTCTGCAATATAAACATTTAGAATGAAAATTTATTATTTATTTTATGAAATAGCTGATTTATTTGTTATATATCTAATATTACAACATATTAAATGAAACAATAATCATGTTACATAATATCAAAGTGCACACACGATAATAAAATTTCAAATAAGTTACAACTAAAATGATGTAAACAACAAGCAATTTCATCTTACTTTTCAAAGCCTGAAAGTGGGCATCCAAAGAGGTGTTTATGCCACCAAACACTACATCAACACTTAGGGGATCAAGAAAACAAATTGAGAAGTAAAAACATAGGTAAAAATGGATTGAGAAGCAGATGTGGTAATTGTGTATTTTGTAACAGTATATGTTGTAGCAACAGATTCCAAAAAGTCATCATGTCAATGTTAAATCTACTGAAAATGTTGTAACACCCATTACTATTGTAAAATTTGATGCTATAACAATTTCTACTATTGAAAAAAATGAAACAGTGACCATTACGATGGATGTTGTAACAACAAATTTTGTAACAATAGAGGGGGTAGAAACCCATTTCATCTTGATTTTCAAATATTGAAAGTGAGAAGCCAAAGAGGTGTTTCTGCCACCCAACACTACACCACCACTTGGGGGATCAAGGAAAAAAATTGAGAAGCACAAAAATAGGTAACAAAAAATTGAGAAGTAGATGTTGTAACAACGGATGTTGTAACAATAGATGTTGTAACAATGAATGTTGTAACAACAGATGTTGTAACAACATATTCCATAACAGATGTTGTAATAATGAATGCTGTAACAACAAATTCCATAGAAGATGTTGTAACAACAAGTCATTTCATTTTGCTTGTCAAAGCTTGAAAGTGGGCAACCAAAGAGGTGTTTCTGCCACCCAACACTACATCAGCACTTGGGGGATTAAGAAAACAAATTGAGAAGCACAACCATATGTACCATGGATTGAGAAGAATATATTGTAACAATAGATGCTTTAACAACAAATATTCAAAGAACATATGCCATAACATCATGCTAATGTTAAATATGTTGAAAATGATGTAGTGGTTGATGTTGTAACACTCATTACTATTGAAAACGTTGAAATTTTTGTAAAAAGTGATGCTATAAAAACTTCGACTATCGAAAGTACTAAAACAATGACAGTTACAGTGGATGTTGTAACAATGGATGTTGTAACAACAGATTTTGTAACAACTTAGGGGGTAGAAATCTTTTTTTTTTTGCTTGTCAAATATTGAAAGTGGGAAGCCAAAGAGGTGTTTCTTCCACCCAACACTACTCCAACACTTAGGGGATCAATAAAACAAATAAAGAAGCACAAACATACGTAAGAACTGATTGAGAATCAAATTTTGTAATGATATATGTGCAACATCACGCAACCCCTCATATTGTTAGACAAATGGGGTAAAACATATTTATTTATTTTTTTCCTCCGAACTCTACTTGACTTCCCAACTTGTCATAAGGGCCTCACAACTAGAGTTGTTACTCTACATGATTCTCTCTCTCTCTCTCTCCCTATATATATATATATATATATATATATATATATATATACCGAATGCAATGACCTCTACTCTCTGTATCAGCCCATAGTCGACCTGTCAAGAGGGTCCACCTCTGACCAATCTCCGAACTTTCAAGTTGGCATGTCATCCAACTCATCCTGGCTAACATCATCATGGTTGATCCCATAGTTGTGCCACACAATCCTCTGGGGTAATATTCCAGGTTTTTTTAGAAATTATATAGAAACACTATACCAATGGATTCAATTTGATCATGTAATGTACTAAAACAAGATATTGAATCCTTCTACTATATTTGTGCAATATAAAACATGATCGCTTAATCACATGCAAGTAAGAGAAAGGAAATTATCAATCACAGAACATAAGATGTTCTTGGGGAAGGAACCTGCTCAAAACCCCTCTATCATATATTGTACATAGTCAAAGCATCATGAAAAAATACAATTATTTCTCACACCAAGAAAATCCTGCACTCTACCGATCGTCTCACTCTGATCCTGCTCAAAAATGACTTGCAATTCTCAAGAAAAATTGAAAAACACTTAGCTAATTCTCAGCCTCTACTAAGCCCAACCTTGATCACACAATCGCTATGGAAATAAATCCCTATTAAATAGGAAATTCAACCTTCCTTGATTGCGCAATCCATCATGAGCCTTCCTGTGACTTTATAATTGCACCCGGGCAATTTGCTAATAATACAACTAATAGTTATCTTCCCTTTAACCTCTGTCTCAACTAGGTCTTCATCAGAACTGATGTGCATGCAACTATTAAAAGTGAATCATCAGTTATCTGATTTATCACTACTTGTGAATTAAATCTAATTTAATTCATTGGACCTCTCGCTAGCGCATCACTCAGTTAGAACTAGCTAAACTGATTTTAACTGAATGAATTTGAGTTAACTGATTACACATGCACTAAACTAATGCATTAACTGCAATTGGACCCCAAAAATAATACAATCACTCTACATGCCTTACCTTTGACCCTAAACTCTAAATTATTGAGCTAACTCAGTGTTTCTAACTTAGTTAACTAATACAATTTGTTATGAGATGAAATTACAATTTAATTTCCAATTTATTAATGGGATAAATAAATTAGATGCCCACATTTAGCGCTAGTGCGTATCTGAAATACTCGCTCATGTGTGACTGGAATCACACACTAGTATGTGGTCAATTTTTGTCCTTTTGGTTGCCAATTTCATTGTTTCTTGTTGCAAATTTCAACACTCGCTCTCAATAGAAATGGAATTCAATATATCTCTATCTAATACCTTTGGAATGTTCTGCATGCAACACTTCTCTAGTGTTTTTTGCACCTGCAACTCCTGAAACTGAATATCCTTTGAACAACTGAATCAATATAATGCATCTATCAAAAGAGTCTTCTAATTGTTATTAGCTACTACACATGTCTACTAGACTCTATGCATTGTTTTTGACATCTGCATCCATGCCCTCTGCACTGCTGCCAACTCTGATCTGCGCTCTAGTATCTGACATCTGTCACTGTGATTTTTGTCCTCCTGGCATCTGATTACATCAATCCAACCAATCCTTCTTGCTAATATTGTACTGTAGGATCCTTGTAGCAAGGTTTGATCCATGATACACACCATCTAGATGGACCCTACCCAAATTTATTCTTGGGATCATATTTTCACATCTCCCCACCTCACACCTAGAGGTATAGATGCATGTACTCCCTCTGTCCATCTAGCTTGAAATTCCCCCCTCCTAGGGGTCTCTTCTTGAGTGGACTCTTCCTCTCGGTCTCCTCTCTACTTCTCCAATTGTGGCAACTCCACAACATTCTAAGACTTATTTTGTGGCTGCATGTAGATAATTTCTCCCTCTCAACCACCAAATCATTAACCTTTTTTTTTCTCCTCAAATCTTTGCATGCATCTGGTAACTCAAGTGCATAAAAGTTCTTGACTCGTGCACATTGTAATTGTCCTACCATCATAAAATTTTCTAAAAAAGGAGTTGATTTTATTTTGACTATATCTCCCTCATCCGAGCTCCGATTTGACCAATTTGTTTTTTTTAGTTTGGGTATTTTTTTGCAAGAAATCAAAATATGTTATTTATTTTTGAAAATTTTGCATCAAAATTTTTAGATATTCTATGCAAAATTTCCGCCCAAAAAATTCCTTCTTTGATACCATGTATAAATTATATAGAAACTCTATGCCAATGGAGTCAATATGATCATGTAATGTACTAAAACAATACACTGAATCTTTCTACTATATTTTCGGAATATAAAACATGATCGCTCAATCACATGCAAGTAAGAGAAAGGAAATTATCAATCACACAACACAATACGTTCTTGGGTAAAGCACCTGCTCAAAACCCCTCTATCATATATTTTACATATTCAAAGAATCATGAGACAATACAATGCTTTCTCGCACCAAGAAAATCTTGCACTCTATCAATCGTCTCACTCTGATCTTGCTTAAAACTGACTAGCAACTCTCAGGAAAAATTGACAAACACTTAGCCAATTCTCAGCCTCTGCTAAGCCCAACCTTGTTGACTCAATACTTATGGAAATAAATCCCTATTAAATAGGAAATTCAACCTTCCTTGATTGCACAATCCATCATGAGCCTTCCTGTGACTTTATAATTGCGTCTGGGAAATTTTCTAATAATACAACTGATCGTTATCTTAAATTTAACCTCTGTCTCAACTGGGTCTTCATCAAAACTAACATGCATGAAGTTATTAATAGTGAATCATCAGTTTTCTGATTGATCACTACTTGGGAATTAAATATAATTTAATTCATTGGACCTCTCACTAGCTCATCACTCAGTTAGAACTAGTTAAAATAATTTTAACTCAATTAATTTGAGTTACATGATTACACATGCACTAAAATAATGCATTAACTGAAACTGGACCCCAAAAATAATAAAATCACTCTACATGTCTCTTTGAACCTCAACTCAAAATTCTTGAGATAGCTTAGTCTTTTTGACTTAGTTAACTGATACAAGTTAATATGAGATGAAGTTACAATTTAATTTCCAAGAAAGGAATTCAATCTATCTTGATCTGGTACCTTTGAAATGTTTTGCATCTAACACTTCTCTAATTTTTTTTTCACTTACAACTCCTCAAACTGAATAGCCTCCAAAAAAATGAATTATTATAATGCATCTATCATCAATGTCTTCTGACTACTGCTAGCTACTACACCTGTCTATTGGACTCTCTACGTTGTTGTTGGCATTTTTATCCATGCCATCTGCATTGTTTCCAACTCTAATCTGCGCTGCAGTATTCAACATTTGTCACCTTGATTTCTGTCCTCCTGACATCTGACTGCATCAATCCAAATGAACCTTCCTTCTACTACTATATTGTGGGCTCTTGGTAGCCAGGTTCGATCCATGAGACACACCATCTCAATGGACCCTACCCAAATTTCTTCTTGGGATTATATCTACACATCACCCCACCTCACACCTAGAGGTCTACATGCATGTACTCCCTCTGTCCATCTAGCTCGAAATTTCACCCTCATGGAGGTCTCTGCTTGAGTGGACTCTTCCACTCAGTCTCCTCTCTGCTTCTCCAATTGTGGCTGCTCAACAACCTTCTGAAACTGCTTCTGTGGCTAAATGTTGAGAGATAATTTCTCCCTCTCAACCACCAAGTCACTAACCTCTAATTTTCTCCTCAAAGCTTTGCATGCATCTGGTACCTCAAGGGCATAATATTTTTTGACTCGTGCACATTGTAATTATCGCTCCATCACAAAAATTTCTAAAAAAACAGTTGATTTTAAATCGATCAAATCTCCATCATCTAAGCTCTGATTCAACCGATGTTTTTTTACAATTTGGGTAGTTTTTCACAAGGAATTGAAATATGCTACTCCTTTTTGAAAATTTTGCATCAAAATATTCAGACAATCTATGCAAACTCGCCACCCAAAAAATTCCTGCTATGATACCATGTAGAAATTATATAGAAAATATATACCAATGGATTCAACCTGATCATGTAATGTACTAAAGCAAGATACTAAATGCTTCTACTATATTTGTGGAATATAAAACACAATCACTTAATCACATGCAAGTAAGAGAAATGAAATTATCAATCACACAACACAAGATATTCTTGGGGAAATCACCTGCTCAAAACCCCTCTATCATATATATTACATAGTCAAAGAATCATGAAACAATACAATGCTTTCTCACACCAAGAAAATCTTGCACTCTACCAATCGTCTCACTTTGATCCTGCTCAAAATTGACTAACAATTATCAGGCAAAATTGAAAAAAACTTAGCTAATTCTCAACCTCTTCTAAGCCCAGCCTTGCTCACGCAATCCCTATGGAAATAAATACCTATTAAATAGGAAATTCAACCTTCCTTGATTGCACAATCCATCATGAGCCTTCCTGTGACTTTATAATTGTGCCTGGGAAATTTTCTAATAATAAAAATGATAGTTATATTCCCTTTAACATTTGTCTCAATTGGGTCTTCATCATAACTGACATGCATGCATCTATTAATAGTGAATCATCAGTTATATGATTGATTACTACTTGTGAATTAAATCTAATTTAATTCATTGGACCTCTCACTAGCTCATCACTTAGTTAGAACTAGTTAATTGATTTTAACTTAATTAATTTGAGTTAATTGATTACACATGCACTAACATAATGCATTAACTGCAACTGGACCCCCAAAATAGCAGAATCACTCTATATGCCTCACCTTTGAGCCTCAACTCGAAATTTTTGAGCTAACTCAGTATTTCTAACTTAGTTGACTGATACAAGTTGTTATGAGATGAAATTACAATTTAATTTCCAATTTATTTAAGGGATAAATAAGTTAGACGCCCACATTGAAGTTAGATGCCCACATTTAGTGCCAATGTGTAACTGAATTGCTCACTCATGTGTGACTAGAATCCCAAACTAGTATGTGGTAAATTTTTTTACTTTTTGGTTTATAATTTTAGTGTTTCTTCTTGCAAATTTCAACACTCCATATCAACAAGAAAAAAATTCAATCTATGTCGATCTGGTACCTTTGGAATGTTCTAGATGCAACACTTCTCTAGTGTTGTTTTCATCTGCAACTCCTGAAATTGAATAGCCTCTGAACAACTAAATCAATATAATACATTTGTCATCATAGCCTTTTGACAGCTGCTAGCTACTGCACCTGTCTATTGGACTCTATGTGATGCTACTAACATCTTCATCCATGCCCTCTGCACTATTGCCAACTCTGATCTACGCTCCAATATCCGACATCTATCACTCTAATTTTTGTCCTCCTGACATATGACTGCATCAATCCAACCGATCCTTCCTGATACTGTTGTACTATGGGCTCCTCATAGCCAAGTTCGATCCATGAGACACACCATCCTAATGGACCCTACCCAAATTTCTTCTTGGGATTATATCTGCACATCACCCCACCTCACACCTGGAGGTATAGTTGCATGTACTCCCTTTGCGCATCTGGCTCGAAATTTCCCCCTACTAGAGGTCTCTGCTTGAGTGGACTCTCCCACTTGGTCTCCTCTCTGCTTCTCCAATTGTGGTTGCCCCACAACCTTCTGAGACATCTTCTGTGGCTGCATGTTGAGAGATAATTTCTCCCGCTCAACCACAAAGTCACTAACCTCTTCTTTGCTCCTCAAATATTTGCAAGCATCTGGTACCTCAAGTGCATAAAATTTCTTGACTCGCGCACATTGTAATTGTATAACTGTCACAAAATTGATTTTAAATCGACGATATTTCCCTCATCTGAGCTCTGATTGGACCGATATTTTTTTTCAATTTGGGTACGTTTTTGCAAGGAATCAAAATATGTTATTTTTTTTTTAAATTGCGCATCAAAAATTTCATATATTCTCTACAAACTCGCCACCCAAACAATTCCTGCTCTGATACCATGTAAAAATTATATAGAAACTTTATACCAATGGATTCTATCTGATCATGTAATGTACTACAACAAGATACTTAATCCTTTTACTATATTTGTGGAATATAAAAAATGATCGCTCAATCACATGCAAGTAAGAGAAAGGAAATTGTATGTCACACAACACAAGATGTTCTTGGGGAAATCACCTACTCAAAACCCCTCTATTATATATCTTACATAGTCAAATAATCATGAAACAATACAATGCTTTCTCACACCAAGAAAATGATGCACTCTGTCGATCGTCTCACTCTGATCCTACTCAAAATTGACTAGAAGTTCTCAGGAAAAATTGACAAACACTTAGCCAATTCTCAGCCTCTGTTAAGCCCAACCTTTCTCATGCAATCCCTATGGAAATAAATCCCTATTAAATAGGAAATTCAACCTTCCTTGATTACGCAATCCATCATGAGCCTTCATGTGACTTTATAATTTTTCCTGGGAAATTTGCTAATAATACAACTGATAGTTATATTCCCTTTAACCTCTATCTCAACTGGGTCTTCATCAGAACTGACATGCATGCAGATATTAATATTGAATCAGAAGTTATCTGATTGATCACTACTTTTGAATTAAATCTAATTTAATTCATTGGACATTTCACTACCTTACCACTTAGTTAGAACTAGTTAAACTTATTTTAACTCAATTAATTTGAGTTAACTGATTAAACATGCACTAAAATAATGCATTAACTGCAACTGGACCCCCAAAATAATAGAATCATTCTACATGCCTCACCTTTGACCCTCAACTCGAAATTCTTGAGCTAACTCAGTATTTCTAACTTGGTTAACTGATACAAGTAGTTATGAGATGAAATTACAATTTAATTTCCAATTTATTTAAGGTATAAATAAATTAATCCTCACTCATGTGTGACTGGAATCCCACACTACTATGTGGTCAATTTTTTCCCTTTCTAGTTTCCAATTTCAATGTTTCTTGTTGAAAATTTCAACACTCCTTCTCAAAAAGAAACGAATTAAATCTATCTCAATCTGGTACCTTTGGAATGTTCTGCATGCAACACTTCTCTAGTGTTTTTTGCACCTGCAACTACTGAAATTGAATAGCCTCCAAAAAAATCAATCGGTATAATGCATATGTCATCATATTCTTTTGACTGCTGCTAGCCACTGCACCTGTCTACTAGACTCCCTGCATTGCTACTGAAATTTGCATCCATTCCCTCTGCACTGCTTCCAACTCTGATCTGCGCTCCAGTATCCGAAATCTGTCACTCTGATTTCTATCCTCCTGACATCTAATCTCATCAATCCAACCGATCCTTCCTACTACTGTTGTACTATGGGCTCCCCATAGCCATGTTCGATCCATGAGACACACCATCTCAATGGACCCTTCCAAAACTTATTCTTGGGATTATATCTACATATTGCCCCACCTCACACATGGTGGTATAGTTGCATGTTCTCCCTTTGCCCATCTGGCTCGTAATTTCCCCCTCTTGGAGGTCTTTTCTTGAGTGGACTCTTCCACTTGGTCTCATCTCTCCTTCTCCAATTGTGGCTGCTCCAAAACCTTCTGAGACTACTTTTTTGGCTACATGTTGAGAGATAATTACTCCCTCTCAACCACCAAGTCTCTAACCTCACCTTTTCTCATCAAATATTTGCATGCATATGGTACCCCAAGTGCATAAAATTTCTTGACTTGTGCACATTGTAATTTTCCAGCCATCACAAAATTTTATAAAAAAAAAATTATTTTAAATCAGTGATATCTCCCTCAACCAAGCTCCGATTCGACCAGTTTTTGTTTTCAATTTAGGTATTTCTTCACAATGAATCCAAATATTTTTTTTTTTTGAAAAGTTTGCATCAAAATTTTTCGATATTCTCTGCAAACTTGCCACCCAAACAATTCCTTCTCTGATACCATGTTGAAAATATATAGAAACCCTATACCAATGGATTTAATCCAATCATGTAATGTACTAAAACTAGATATTGAATCCTTCTACTATATTTGCAGAATATAAAACATGATCTCTCAATCACATGCAAGTAAGAGAAATGAAATTATCAATCACACAACACAATTTGTTCTTGGGGAAAGCACCTGCTCAAAACCCCTCTATCATATTTTGTACATAGTCAAAGAATCATGAAACAATAAAATTCTTTCTCACACCAAGAAAATCTTGCACTCTACTGATCGTCTCACTCTGATCTTGCTCAAAATTAACTAACAATTCTTAGGAAAAATTGACAAACACTTAGCCAATTATCAGCCTCTTCTAAGCCCAGCATTTCTCACACAATCCTTATGTAAATAAATCCCTATTAAATAGGAAATTCAACCTTCCTTGATTGCGCAATCCATCATGAGCCTTCCTGTGACTTTATAATTGTGCCTGAGAAATTTTCTAATAATACAATTGATAGTTATCTTCCCTTTAACCTTTGTATCAACTAGGTCTTCATCAGAACTGACATGCATGCAACTATTAATAGTGAATCATCAGTTATCTAATTGATCGCCACTTGTGAATTAAAGCTAATTTAATTCACAGGACCTCTCACTAGCTCATCACTCAGTTAGAACTAGTCAAACTGATTTTAACTCAATTAATTTGACTTAAATGATTACACATGCACTAAACTAATGCATTAACTGCAACTCGACCCCAAAAATAATATAATATCTTTACATGCCTCACCTTTGACCCTAAAATTGAAATTCTTGAGATAACTTAGTCTTTGTCACTTAGTGAATTGATACAATTTGTTATGAGATGAAATTTCAATTTAATTTCCAAATTATTTAATGGATAAATAAATTAGGTGCCCACATTTAGCGCTAGAGTGTAACTAAATTCCTCACTCATGTGTGAATGGAATCCCACACTATTATGTGGTCAATTTTTGTTCCTTTCTGGTTTCCAATTTCACTATTTCTTGTTGCAAATTTAAACAGTTTGTACCTTCGGGCCACGTCGTCACTTCCTCATCCAATTGTGTGTAAAGGGAAAATCAAGTTGCACCAATGAAGATTCTATGTGACTAGGGTTTGGAGTGGTGCAAGGTTTTGATAATTTTTCATTATAATTTTAAGGCTTTCCCTCTTTCATTGCATCGAGCTTGCCTTCAATCTCTTCCATGGCTTGAAAAAGGGATCTTGACCCTACCTTAAGCAATGCATCAAATGGGTATCTTTACGATCGTTGTAAGAGAAAGTCTTGACCCGAACATAATTTCCCTGAGATGGTTATTTCGACCATGGCTCTATCTTAGAGGTCTTGGAGACCTCTGAATTAATCCAAATACTTCGTGCTGATGTCATTGGCTTATTAAGGTTCCCTACGATGCTACTCCTCCTAAGATTGAGCCAATTCAACTCTAAGTATTTCTTGGCCCTTCAGAATTCCCCATTCTCGAATAGGGAATACCATGCTTGCTCACATAAGTGTTCTTGCAGCCCTTACCTTCCACCGGTTGTGTGCGAAATCCTGAAAGGTTTCCACCTCACCTGCCACACACCAAAGGTTTTAGGCTTCAAATTAGGCATGTAAATAAATCCATGGTGATATGCAGATACTTTCATATTTGATCTAGCTACACCTTGATGCAAGCATAAGATATCCAATTTTCTTATAATGCAAGGCCGGCGAAGCCTTCCTGCATGGGTTTCATCTATTGCTACACTTAAAGGGAGGATAACCCTTCCAACGTTGACTCAACACCTTTTTCACAGGTTTAAGGGCTTATAACCTGGTGAAGGAACATCCATGTATATGTGCATACCCTACTAAGCAGGAGGTATCTTAAGTACTTATTTTATGTTAATAAAATAGGTCTATGTGCTCAATGTTCCAATTTTTTATTCCATATCCTTAAGGATCCTTCCGTTGACTGTGGTGTTTCATGACATATTTGTATTACTTAAATTTGCATGGTTAATCAATATGAATGACCATTTACCCCAAGACAAGATTATGGTTCAGGAACATGACTCAAGTTATTTTATTGTATACAACATTGCACATTCTACTGCAAAGTATACCTTATGAACTATGGTAATGAGAATTTAACACAACACTTCATTCCATTTCAGATGCATAAAATAGTTCAACTTTATTATCAACATTCTTCATTTCATAGGTGTGACATATGTGTTTATGTATTCATTTATTTATCATAACTATAAAGCAATCTATGCATAGAGAGGCATCCACAATCTCATCACATTAACAACGTTTTTACAGTCCAAAAATAATACAAACCATTTCAACCATGAATACATCATAAGTTCATTAATATTTAAGCAAAACAATCATAAAATTATCTTTAAATTTGCATGGCAATTGAGTCTCAAACAAATAATCTCCACCCAACCATAGACATTTGTAGCCACACTTGAAATTTTCACCCCCAAGCCAAATTCCGTATTCTGAGGGACCCTATTTCTTAATGGATTAGAACACAGGTTGCCAATGAAAACAGGGAATCTGGAGGGCCTCTTCCTCAATCCCACCAGTTGACACAGCCATATTATCAACACAGGGAGTCTAGAGGTTCTTGCCTCACCCCAAGTGCATAGAAAGTGATTCATTACCTTATAGTGAGTCTAGGATCCACAATAATAGAAATTAAATATCCAAGGTCTTTAATCAAGTATTGTTTTGATGTATTCGTAGTATGAGCCTCTTCCCAAGTTGTAGAGGGATCCATAGTCTGCTATCTCAACCCACAGCCTCCAGGGGATCCAAGATTTTATAGGGCTCCATAGGTTACATCCCAACCCATAGCCTCTAAGGACCCAAGTTTTTATAGGGCTCTAGGGATCCTATCTCAACCCACAACCTCCAGGGAACCCCAAAATGTTACATGGATCTAGAGACTAGCATCTAAAGCTATGACCTCCATGGAAACTAAGATCCAATCCCCTTTTCTTCTCTCATGTTCTACACTTCCTATTAATCGAACCTGATTTCTCTATTTTTATGTTTCTCAAACTGAGTCTCCTCTCTCCTTCAACATGAATTCAAATACCATCCCTTTCCTTATTTTCTTGTCTCATATTTATTTTTTACTTTATTTCCCTGCACAATTTCCCTCTTGGTTTCCTATCACTTTTCCTTGTGAAGGTTTCCATGTGCATGGACATGTGTATGTTCCTTACAGTTCGTTCAATTTTAAGAACCATATCATTAATTCATGCACCAAGCATATTTTAATGGTTGTCCCAAACATTTCAAATTTTCTTCACAAGAAAACCTCAACCTCCCAAGCAACAAATCCTCCTCCCCAGCTCTAGAATTAATGTCCCTTTGACTCAGTCCCTTTTTATTGATTTCAAATATTTGTAAGAAATATTTACAATGTGTTTTATGATAGAACCATGGGTGGGGTTTTCACAGTATGTTGTAATAGCAGATGTTGTAACACCCATTACTATTGAAAATGTTGAAACTGCTGTAAAATTTGATGCTATAAAAGTTGCTACTATTGAAACTACTGAAATAGTGACTATTAACAATGGATGTTGTAACAATAGACTCTATAATATTTTTCAATGTTAAATCTTCTGAAAATGTTGTAACAACTGATGCTATAACACCCATTTAGATCAATTCAACTTGGTTGTATCACCACTTTTAAGTAATTTGAAGAAGTATTTCTTAGAATATGGTGTTGTAGCTATTTTATCATTGTCACATTCCTTGCCTTCATTCTTAGACTAAAGTCACTAGTTCTTTTTCTATCCCACAATTCGTTGACTTGTTTTGACCTCTAAGCCTAATATTAGGGTGGAACAATCCCTCTATATCCTAGATATTCTACATATGAGCTTCAAACACAACCATTTCTCCATGAAGTTACATAGACAAAGAAAATATTCCTTTCACCACTTCTTGCAACTAGAGAGTCAGAACTACCAACTGCAATTTCACTTGTTTTGTTCTTGCTGATCCTTCTACTCCACCTAGAGTTGACTCTAGTCTCATTCCCCATAACCATTTCATCTTCAACCCCTTTAATACATCTAGCTACTCAAAATTGAAAGGAAACATTGACCATCCCTTCACTCAAGTGTGGAAATGTAGTGTGTATATAGCACAAAGTTTTTCAAAATCTTGGCTCAAAGAGCCCCTATATCTCCCTTTTCTTTATATATATATATATATATATATATATATATTTGTGTGTGTGTGTGTGTGTGTATATGTATATGTATATGTATATGTACATGTCCAAAACGGGCAAATACGGAGGTCATACAACCCTGAACAGAGGCTCAGAAAAACCCATAAAACTTTCAGAAAAATCCCTGCAAAAAGTCTAGGTCGCAGTTTTTGACCTGTTTTCAGCAGAGGTCACAGTTTTTCGGCTAAAAAGTGTGCCCTGAAGGTCCAGGTCACAAGTTCTGGGTCAAAAAGTGTGACTTGCACTTCTGGCACTCTTGGCGGTAGGTTTCAGAAAAATTTGTCGTCTCAATTGCAGCTGATGTATGTCACCTGCGCAATAGGTCCGAAAACACACGGAAGTCAGAATTTTTATCGTTTTAGGGTTTTATAGGTTAAAAAAAACATCAATAAAAGCAAAAACAAGGGGCTGAAGAGAAATCCTAAGGTTTGAAGTAGTTGGATTTGCAAGGATCAGAAAAATGACAGCGGTCGTAATCGTAAACCCATGTGGAGTCGCCAGATGTTAGTATGAATCTTAATTCCAAGCATACGAAAAAATACCACTTTAGTTGCGCATAAGAAATATCCCTAACAGAAAAATTATTTCTAATATCATCATATCTGCAATTAGGTGATCAAGATAAATGCTACAAAAATTTAGATCTATGTCCTAGAAGACATTAAACAGTAGAAAAAACAAGATTTACTCCATGCATCCAATAAGCAAGACAAGAATATGTTGAATGAATTTTGTATTAATGGCACCTGGGAGGAAAACATAAGAGGGTGTTCCCTATTCTCCTCAATGGGATGGGTTCTTGTAAGTCCTCAGCACTTTAGATCTAAAACTCCTCTCTCTTGATGGTGTAGAAAACCTAGACAAAAATAGTAAAATATGACTATGATGGTGGATCAATATTCAGACCAAAAGTATAGATCCAGAGTGATCTTTAGGCAACAAAAGGTGGTAAATGAATGGGAAAACCCTTCTATTTATAAAAAAATATTGAGTTAGTCTAGATGTTGGTGCATAGTTAAAATATTATTAACCAAATCAAGATCCAAATTTTGTGGAATATTTTATTATATTTGTTGGAGGGAAAAGGAATTTGACTTGGGTCAAATCCCTTTATTTGTAAACAATAAATAAATAAATGATTTATTTATCATTTTAAGGATGTCGTTGAGTAATAATAAATAAATAATTATTTATTTAATTATTTAAGGGTGAATTAGTCATATTTAACAAAGAATATTATTTAAATAAAGTTTAAATAATCATTCTTAGAAAATAATAAGATAAATAATGATTTATCTAATTAATTTCCTTGTTTTGGGTTAAATATAACCAAGAATATTAATTAAATTGTTGTTTAACTAATTATTCCTTGAGGAAAATCAAACAAATGTATATTTATTTAAGATTTCCTCATGGGGTTTCCTGTTTAGATCATAAACAACTTAATAAAGGTGATTTACTAAGTCATTTTCATAGTGAAAGCAATTTTACTTAAGGTAAAATTGGTCTTACATGGTGTACTTGGGTCCATCTAATAACAAGAGGATAGATGACCAAAAAATGGTGTAACAATATATATATATATATATATATATATATATATATATATATATATATATATATATATATATATATATATATAGGAATCTTTGAGCCAAGATTTTGTAAAACTTTGTGCTATATATACACTACATTTCCACACTCAAGTGAAGGGATGGTCAATGTTTCCTTTCAATGTTGAGTAGCTAGATGTAGTAAAGGGGTTGAAAAAAACAAGTCAACGAATTGTGGGACGACAAAAGAACCAGTGACTTTAGTCTAAGAATGAAGGCAAGGAATGTGACAATGATAAAATAACTACAACACCATATTTTAAGAAATACTTCTTCAAATTACTTAAAAGTGGTGAGAATATCAAGTTGAATGGATCTGAATGGGTGTTATAGCATCAGTTGTTACAACATTTTCAAAATATTTAACATTGACAAATATTATAGAATCTATTGTTACAACATCCATTGTTAATGGTCACTATTTTAGTAGTTTCAATAGTAGTAGTTTTTATAGCATCAAATTTTATAGCAGTTTCAAAATTTTCAACAATAATGGGTGTTACAACATTTTCTATTACAACATACTGTGAAAAAACCACCCATGTATATATAGCACAAAGTTTTACAAAATCTTGGCTCAAAGAGCCCCTATATCTCCCTTTTATTTATGTGTGTGTGTGTGTGTGTGTGTGGTCACTATTTCAGTAATTTCAATAGTAGTAGTTTTTATAGCATCAAATTTTATAGCAGTTTCAACATTTTCAACAATAATGGGTGTTATAACATTTTCTATTACAACATATTGTGAAAAACCCACCCATGTATATATAGCACAAAGTTTTACAAAATCTTGGCTCAAAGAGCCCCTATATCTCCCTTTTCTTTTTGTATACATGTATATGTATACACACACACACACACACACACAGATAAAGAAAAGGGAGATATAGGGGCTCTTTGAGCCAAGATTTTGTAAAACTTTGTGCTATATATACACTACATTTCCACACTCAAGTGAAGGGATGGTCAATGTTTCCTTTCAATGTTGAGTAGCTAGATGTAGTAAAGGGGTTGAAGATGAAATGGTTATGGGGAACAAGACTAGAGTCAACTCCAGGTGGAGCAGAATGATCAGCAAGAATGGAACAAGTGAAATTGCAATTGGTAGTGTTGACTCTCTAGTTGCAAGAAGTGGTGAAAGGAATATTTCCTTTGTATATGTAACTTCATGGATAAATGGTTGTGTTTGAATCTCACATGTAGAATATCTAGGATATAGAGGGATCATTCCACCCTAATATTAGGCTTAGAGGTCAAAACAAGTCAAATAATTGTGGGACGACAAAAGAACCAGTGACTTTAGTCTAAGAATGAAGGCAAAGAATGTGACTTAGAGGTGACCTAGGCCTTTCCTAAAGGGATACTATATTAGGTCTACACTAAAACTGTAAGTTGATTGTTCATTCTGACTTTTATAGGGTAAACACTTTCCATATAGATGATTGTTGCAAATTATTTATGCTTGCCTCACAATTTGAGAACATATTCCAGGTATATTTTTCTAAGGATAGTAATTAGGGGTCAAAGTCAAAATCAAGATAATACATGGAATCTATGAATTGGCATCACTCACTTAATATATTGGGTATGATGAACCTCTATTCACTAGTGAACCTATGGATTTTAGATTTTGCAGCAATTTTCAACTAAATAAATTATATTTCCTTATGAAATAGCCTCTTATTGATGAATTATATTGTTGTAATCCATTTGGAATTAGTCTTGAAACCTACTGCAAACATAGTCGATTATGCCCTTTTTTTATCAAGAGCATTGATCCCAACAAATGTTTCTTTTGGTCAATTGTATACAAGTTTAAGGTGCATTGTTTACATGAATTACAATAATCCATCATGCCATAGGATCCTTTAACTCACTTGAAATAAAAAATGACCCTTGAACTCAAATTGACAAAGTTCTAGTTTTGTAAATGAATTGCATTAACAACCAATTAATGAATTGAAATGGAAACAACCATTGAGTTTTAGAAACATCATTATTTTCTTTTATATTTATTTTCAAAATTATCCTTGTTGATGAGATAAACAAGACATAGTCCTACTATTTATGGATCATATGTTATCAAAGTAGTTGAATTTGTAGCCTTGAAGAAGATGTATCACCTTGAGGAGAAAATTGAGGGGGTAGAAATATATTTCAACTTGCTTGTCAAAGCTGGAAAGTGGGAAACCAAAGAGGTGTTTCTGCCACCCAACACTACACTATCACTTAGGGGATTAAGAAAAAAATTTGAGAATTACAAACATAGGTAAAATCATATTGAGAAGTAGATGTTGTAACAACAAGCCATTTCATAATTTTTTTTAGAGCTTGAAAGTGGGAATCAAAAGAGGTGTTTATACCACCAAATACTACAACACTTAGGGGAACAAGAAAAAAAATTGAGAAGCACAAACATAGTTAAAAAAATATTGAAGGTATAACTATACTAGGGAAGTTGATCTGAAACGCTCTACACCAGGTCAACTGCCATGACCTAGGGTTTGGAGATTTCAGCACAGGCTGCCCCAGGCAGACCTCCCTCCTAGACCGTTAGGCCGTGATCACTCTCCTAGTTAGCCTTGAGGCTCACCTATGAAAAAAAACAGTGGGCGGACCTCTTCTCCCCCCATCACAGGCCAGCCTCCCACAGGGGTGGCGACAGGGGTTGACATCAACAGTTAGCAAAACTCTGGCCCGCCTCATGACACTACAAGGGAAAATCCCACAGCACAACAAACATATACATCATAAGTAGAAGAATCAAATATCACATCAGCCACATGCATTCTGAAGAACCCCAAAATAACCATTATCGAGCTCCTTGCGCACTGCATCAACAAAATAATATTGTTCATGAAGGATCATGCATTGATATGCAAGTTCATGGGTTTCTGGCCCATTGAAAAATCCCTCCGAGGATGGATAACTTCCAAATGGAAACCCAAAGGCCACATTGATGTTTAGCTGTGTGCTAAAGGCTTCTTCAATGTGATCTTTACCTATATTGAAGACAAAAATAGGACCATGGATGGAGGACCCTATTTCTTCAACTCTGTAGGCTTATACCTCCGCCATTGGACTGAGCGATTCAACCCAGAAAAACAAAATCTTACATGGGCCCCGGTTTGGATCCGACTCTTTTCCCTCCCCCAGGATTACTAGGATGAGTTGGCCCTAAGGGAAATAGGAAATGCCCTAGGTGAATTCATCAAGGCAACATAGGAAACAAAGATCAATCGTTACGCACATATGCATGAATCTGAATCTACATGAACATAGAAGATTCGCTACCAGGCGAGGCAATTCTGTTGCATGAATATTTTGAATGGACACAAACTGTAGATTATGAGCATGTTCCTTTTAGATGTCGAAGGTGTCACCAACATGGGCACCTATTCAGAGACTGCCCTCTAAACAAAAAAGCGGTGGCTGAAAATGAATCAAATGACCAAGCAACAGAAGGGTTCATGAAAGTATCAAGAATAAAATTCATAACAAGAGAACTAATTCTCACCAGAACAAAAAATGCCTTGTTACTAGCAATAGCTTCGTAGCCCTAAACTAGCTGAGTGAAAATGAGAATGAACCAGCCAAAGAAGCAGGGTGAACCTCGTAGGAGCAGCCCTAGAACTCCAAGAAATAACAGGACAAGATCCAATTGGAGGCCTTTCTTAAACCCCAAACCCCTAGCCTCGCAAGGGACAGCTCTGCATTGATTGGCAAAGAACAAGTGTTGGATTCAATCCTAGAAGCCATGGAGGAATAACCAGAGAGCATTGATATTGAGGGCCTTGACCTCATAGGGTTAGAGGATGCATGCAATAAGAAGGAATTTCGCTCAATATACGAGTTTGGGAAATTAAAGCTCATTAAATAAAAATCGCTTTAAAGAATCCTACGAGTTAGGATGGAAAACATCGCTAAAAAGAATAGTAGAAATGGGCAAAGAAATGGTGGATTCTGGGAGATTCCCCAATTTAACCCGATTCTACGCTTACTCTACCAACCCCCCTCAATGAAGATCATCTCATGGAACATAATAGGGCTCAACAGCCCCACCAAGCACAGGATCATCAAGAAAATAATCATTCAGGAAAATACTGGAATTTTCGACTTGCAAGAAACTAAATGCTCCGGCTCCATTCTGGAAAAAATATTCAAAAAGATATGGAAAGGATGAAAAACAATAGCAGTAGATTCCAATGGAGCTTTAGGAGGACTGGAAATCATATAGAACCCCCAAATAATCTCCCTAGAGAACTACCATGCCAATAGGAATTTCATTCAAGCTAAATTTCACCTGATTGGAACGACCATCCATGGCTTGCTAACGAATGTCTACTTTTCCCATAATCTTCACCAGAAAACAGAGCTTTTGGACAACATGGTTGAGCTCAATAAATAGATATCTATACCACTCTGGCTACTGGGAGTAGATTTCAATAAGATAACAAATCTCCAGGAAAAAAAGGGAGGAAGGCAACTTCTAGACATGGACATGAATGGATTCAAGAACTTCATCCAAGACAACCACTTGATAGATCTACAAACTTCCAATGGCATCTTCACCTAGAAAAATATAAGAGGAGGTACCCATCAAATTTCTTCCAGACTGGATTGGTTTCTCATCACAGAAGACTTCATATGTTTAGGGATTGATTCAGTAGCCACCATTATCCCAGTCGTCGGCTCTGACCACTGGCCAATACAACTTCAATGGTTAAGACTAGGTACACCTACACCCAAACCATTCCACTTTGAACACTTTTGGCTCAGACATCCAGGGTTTAAGGAAATGGTCTCTAATTGGTGGTCCTCCCTTTTACCACGAAAACAAAAATGAACCAGTTCTAGATAAAGCTGAAAATTCTCAAAGGGAAACTGAAGGTTTGGAACAAATCCACCTTCAGAAATATATTCAAAGATCAAAGAGAGCTCGAAGAGCAAATGAAGAAGCTTCAACAAACTATCATCATGGAAGGATGCCCTATTGATTCATAGAAACAAGAGAAAATATTAACAATTCATATGGAAGAGAGAAGGAGCCAGGAAGAGATCCTATGGAAACAAATATATGGGATCTACTAGCTCAAAGAGGGAGAATGAAACACAAAGTTTTTCCATCGCTCCATCATTCAGCATAGGATGCATAATAGAATCACGGTTCTCAAAAATAAAAATGGAGAGCATCTGGAAAATCAAGAGGACATCACGGAGGAGTTGTGCAACCACTTCAAGGACATCCTCCAAGAACCTAATCATCAGAGGCATGAGGAAATAGGAAAAATCACCAAGCACATAACTAAGTTGGTTAAGAAATATCACAACTGGATGCTAATCAAAGACACTACTCTTGCTGAGGTGGAACAAGCAGTCTTCCAACTGAAGGGAGGGAAAGCTCCGGGCCTTAATGGATTCACCACCAACTTATTCCACTTCTTTTGGGAAACCATCAAATATGAGGTTTGGGGTGTTGTTGAGGAATTTTTCACCACTGACTAGCTTCTTTCAGCTCTCAACTCGACCTTCCTCACTCTCATACCGAAAGAAGACAATGTTGCTATGCCAAGTAAGTATAGGCCCATAACACTCTACAATATCATTTATAAGATAATTTCCAAATTTATTGCTAATAGGCTGAAGCAGCTCCTCCCCTTAATCATCTCCCCAGAGAAAACGAGATATGTAGAAGGATGGAAAATCCTTGATGGAATCATTTTAACCCATGAGGTCATTCATTCCCTCAAAACCTCAAAAACATCTGGTATGCTTCTCAAAATCGATCGATCCAAGGCTTTTGACAAACTCAGTTGGGACTACATTAAACATGTCCTTCTTGCATTTGGCTTCAGCTACACCTGGGTAAGATGGATCATGAGCCTCATAACCTCCTCGTTTCTTTCCATATTGGTCAATGGTATACCTTCAACAACCTTCAATCCCTTAAGAGGTATTAGACAAGGAGATCCCCTTTTGCCCTTAAATTTCATAATTATGGTTGAAGGGCTGGGCCACCTTCTCAAAATATCTGTCCATTCTAGTACTCTGCAGGTTATACCCCTCCTCAATCTTCCCCCTCTTCCCATAAACAATTTGTGGACGACAACATGATCATGGGGTACCCCTTGGTCCTGGAACCACATTCCCTCAAATATTTGCTAGACTCCTTCTCTAAAGCTTTTGGCACAAAGGACAACCCTGAAAAATCTCAAATCTTCTTCTTCCACACTCCCCTATCACTCAATGCAATATTGCATGTATTATGGGCTTCTCCATAGCCTCCTTTCCCTCTAAATACCTTGGTGCCCCTCGCACAACCACTACCATTAATCATTCCTCATGGCAAGCACTGCTAGACAAAATGGAAACTAGGTTATGCAACTGGACCCATCGCACTCTCAATATAGTAGGTTGTTTGGTACTCATTAAAGAAGTTATTTAGTCTCTCCCTATTTACCTCTTCTCTATACTCACAGCCCCCAAATGGGTCCTCAAGGCCATGCAGAAAATACAAAGGACTTTCATGTTGGGTGGCACCAAAGAGAAAAATAAATGGGCTTTAGTCAACTAGAAAGAAGTGTGCACACCAAAAATTCACGGGGGGATAGGGTTGCGTGATCCAGAGCATAGCAATAGCTGGTGGAAATGGTTTTCCAACCCCCACACTCCTTGGGATAACTTGTGGGCAACCAAATATGCTAGCAACTGGCCCAAGGAAGACCTTATCAAATTCAACATAGAGCCAGGAGGATCTCAAATATGGAAAGTAGTTAGCAACCAAAAATAGCTGATACAAACCCACAGCTTCTGGGAGCTGCACAGTGGTACTCAAGCCAAATTCTGGGAGGACTCCTGGCAGCAACTGCCTAAACTCTCTTCCATCTTTCCTAGACCACTTTGGATCATAGCATCACAGGCAAGGCAGAGGAAGTGCGTACATGATTTCTGGACCGATGACACAAATCAGGGACATAGGAACTGGATACATACGGATAGATGGCAATAAGACTGGAATAATGAAAATCACATAGACATTTGGGAGGAACTAAGCACTAAAAGAAAAATCAAAGCCCAACTAGGACCTGATATCCTTATATGGGGTCACACGCCAAGTGGAAACTACTCTACCAAGTAGGCCTACAACCTCTTACATCAGCAGAACCCAAATCCTTCCAATCTAATCTGGAAGAAGATATGATCGCCAAGCTCTGGCCCAAAGTAGCCACCTTTTTATGGCTGCCCAGTAAATGACACATCCTCACATGGGAGAATCTATTGAAGAGAGGGTTTGTAGGACCCTCAAGTTTCCCTCTATGCTAGGATAACTTTGAAACCATCTACCACTATTTGGACCTATGCCCTACCTCCAATGCCCTGTGGTACAAAATGGAAATCATTTGCAGGCGTACCAACAGAGAAAGGGGCAACATCATTAACACCATCAGCAGGTGGATGGAAAATCCTTACTCCAGAAACCTATGGAACAGACTCTGGTAGATAATTTTGGGCCTCTTGTTTTGCAACATATGGAAAGAAAGGAACAATCGGATCTTCAAAGACAAACTATCCACCCAAGAGAAAATCTGGGAAAGGTTACATGGAAACCTCTCCGAAACTTTGACCATTGCTTCCTGGATCCAGGAGGATCTCCCCACCTCCACTACAGAGAGTAACATATGGAGAAACTAGCATATGAGCATAAAAACCCCCCTGGACATCACCCTAAGGAGTGCAAGAAGATCCCCCGCTCCTGAAAAATGGAATCCTCCCCCAAATGGCTTCTTCAAATGTAAATGTGATGGTGCCTCTAAAGGCAACCCCAAAAATGCAGGATTCAGAGGCATATTCAGGAACTACCAAGGTGAGCCACTTCTGATCTACTATGGCAACATGGGATGGGACATCAACAACTCCGCAGAGCTTGAGGGACTCATCCAAGGCATCTACATAGCAACTAAGTTTAACTATTTTCCCCTGGAAATGGAGAGATATTCGCAAATTATTACTCTAGCGGCCACAAAAATTCTCCATGACACTGCTTCCATAAAGGTATCCACCAGCTAGAGGCTTTCCCACAGGCTCAAACATTTGGAACAAGTGATACACAATCACAGGGCAATAAATTTTCACCATGTGCGTAGGAAAGCAAACTCAATTGCGGACCTCCTTGTGAACACGAATGTGGAAATTCACAAATAGTTGCATCATTCCAATCTCACTCAAGTTGAGGATGATTTGTTAAGAAGAGAATGCCAAAATCTCATTCAAAAAGATCTTCTCTCCCCGGACGCAGGTGACAGCAAAAGTACAAATGATAATTTCCTCTCCCGCGCTCAAGAGGACGAAGATCACAGTGCAGATCTTCACACGACGTGGAACCTCACTCTTGCAATCATCTACATGATATGGTAGAGATAGGGCATAATGAAGACACTCTTGGATAGCATCACCCCCTCTGGGTTACCTTTCTACCGCAACCGTTTTAAATGATCTCCTAGATTGACATGTCGCTCGGCCATAACTCTTCGCACATGCCTACTCATGAAAACCGTTACAACATGCATGTGAAGTGCAATAATGCTCAAAAAATTCTAATGTGTCACTGGCCTATTAAATGGAAGTACCTTCAGCACAAAAAGACTCGTATTATTTTCCTTCGGGTTTATATGTTGTTTCAATTCCTGCCCTCCTACATGCTTAGTCTGCCGTGCAACCTCCCCCTAGTGTTGCGTTCCCCCCAGTTTGTGCGGCTCACTCGAGCTCCATATATCTTGCTAGTTTCATAAGCATAGGTGCTCCCATATTCCTGCGCCCCTTGTCATGCATTCCCCTTTAGCTCACCTCCCTGTCCACCACCACCTTGCTTCACACCTCCCTCCTTGTCGTGCATTCCCCTTGCTTCGCACTTCCTCCGCTTTAGCTGACCATGGCACCTAGGTTACAACAAAGAACCATCAAAGGAGGCTAGAGAGGTGTGCTCCCTAGCCGCTATGACCTGGGGCTTGATAATCGCTTGGAATCTGTTGAAGGCTCCTCCTCGAGCAGTCACGCTAGAGAGGCTCCTTAGACTCCCGAATGTGACTAGGAGGAGGAGGTCCCCTCGCATGTTTCGCGGAGAAGCAGATGTGAACCAAGGAAGTCCACCATGGCGCACCAGGATCACCCCTTTCCCCGCAATACTAAGCCTCTTCTGGCATAGGAAGATGATGGGGATGACATAGATGTTTGGATAATGGACTCAGAAGGTACCTGGATGTGCATCCGGCTGCCGAGTACTCGATGGCACAAATCCTCTACGCACCGGTCTCCAAGCCTCTGTGTCTACCCACCATTGAAGAGGAATCTTCCATGCAGGCGTATGCCTATCCCATAGTGGAGGAAGATCCAGATAGCGATGATGATGTCGAAAACTAATGACTGCACAACAACTCAGCTCTTCCTACTTTTTTGTCATGCTTGCTATTATCACAGAATTTATATTTTCACTGGTCCTACAACACATCTTGTAATTTTCTGTTTCATGTACTTTCTGGGTTGGTTTCCTCCACGGAGGCGTCCCATTATTTGTGCAACAAAGGCTAGGATTGTTTAAGAGCAACTTACCAACTCAGCCTGTAGCATATAGGTGTTCTATTTTCAAATTAATATAGATTAGCCTCATTTATAAAAAAAACAACAACAACAAATTGAAAAATATATGTTGTAACAATGGATAACAACATGTCAATGTCAAATATGTTGAAAGTGTTGTATCAGGTGATGGTGCAACACCCATTACCATTGAAAATGTTGAAAGTGTTGTAGAATTTGATTCTATAACAACTACTACTATTGAAACTACTAAAACATTGACCATTACAACGGATATTGTAACAATAGATGTTGTAACAATGAATGTTGTAACACTAGATTTTGTAACAATTGAGGGAGTAGAAAGTCATTTCATATTTCTTGTCAAAGCTTGAAAGTGGGTAGCGAAAGAGGTGTTTCTTCCACCCAACACTATACCAACACTTGGGGTGTTGTAACATTTTCTTGTTACATTGAAAATTTCAAAAAATTGATTAAAATTTCAAAATATTGATTAAAATATATATATATATATATATATATATATATATATATATATATATTTGTATCGCACTTTTTAATAGTTTTCACGCAAATATAATGCCATAATATATTATTTTGTTTTATTTTAATTAAAAAATGTAAAATCGCCGCACACTAACTATCGTGCATTTGCTATTGGCGATGATTGATGCTTTGGTGATAAACGACACTTATTCTATTACATGCCCCCCCTCTGCCTACTCGAGAATTAACGAAGGGGGAGAGGGTGAAAAAATTTATTATGGTGTAGAAGTGGCATATAAATTGTGCATACCCCTTCACTCGTTACCACTTACCATCTACCCCGCCAACCATTCCCAGTTTTTCGGTAATAAATATCTCCTGCCACCATTTTATTCACATTTTTCATTTAATTTTGAATATTGTTTTCCATTTTATTATAATTATTCCCCTTATCTAAATGCTCATTCTACTACACTCTCACTTCCGTTCATAATTTAATCGTTTATGCCTTTTTCTTTCCCCGCTCACCTTTTTTTCAGTCGCTAGACACTGAGAATAAAAGTGTGGAATTACCAAAAGCCCTTAGTGACAACTCATAAATACAATGTGTGGTACATTTTACAGGTAATTCTGATCCTTGCTACAATTTGATAGTTCAAAATGAGTTCAACTAAAGGAAAAGTGTCTCAGGTTCAATCCAAAACCCTACCAAAAATTAATGAATTGTCATTATTTGATAGGGAAAGAAAAATAGAAGATACAAGCTTAGATTTTAACTTATATGAATTTCATAATTGGGCTTCCCAAAAATTTCAAGATAATAGTGACATATTTTCCCTATGGGAGTCATTTTTACCCCAATTTATATTCCCTCAAACTCATCCTTTTTTGAAATTTTTAGTATGGTGCGTAGATAGGTACTTACCCAGTGAGAAAACCATAATTGCTCAAAATGGTGAAACCCTATTTTTTGTAACTTCTTATTCCACTTTAAAATCCCTATGCATATATTTTCCCAACTCTTTGCACCCATTCTCTACTGAAATTCTCTTGGAAATATATCAGAAGTTAAATTTTTAAAAAATAGCGGATATTTTTTAATTATTCATGTCTGAAGGGTCTAGTATTCCCATTCACAGTTTGTCTTAACCTACATCAATGTATCAGAGTGATGAGAAAGTGGATGAATTAGTTCTAGATTTTCTCAACTTTTTATCTAGTCTATAAGAAACCAATAATATTATTCAATTTCAACTACTTTTTATCTGAGGCCATTCATGACTAGTTTCTTAAATTTGGAGTTGAAAAATATTTTAAATATCAATCAATACTGGTGTATTTATTTTTGTATTATCAGTCATACATATTCCCAATACAATTTCAAAAGAAATCTCTTCAAAGGAATCAATGGTCTATGATTCATTAGACGTCCTTGGTCAGAAGTAATTCTGAGGAATTTTCCTTCATTGATTTTGTGAACAAATTTCTTCACATATGCTACAATCTATTGATTAGTGATAGTCCTCCCAGAATTTCACCCTTTTTCTAAATGAGTATGAAACTTAGTGAACAAACAAGGCTTGGTGATTGGTATTTTTACCAACATTTTATAGAAATTAGATTGTATGTGTGTGAAATTCCACCCTATTATTTGCCAATTTTTTTTTCCTATGCATATTTTTGTGCTTGAATTCATCAAAAAAGGCCTCAATGTAGATCAAGTACATTTTTTACCTAGAAGGAAACCTACCTTGTTTAAACTGAAGGCACGGGTAGGGCCATTTATAGTGAATCAAAGGTCAACAGAAAAAGAGGTGGAACAATTATTGGCACAAATGAATTTTAAATTGGGGGTTACTTGGCTATATGACCCCGTTGGGAGAATTTTAGCCATCAAATTTCAGCATAAATCTGTTGAAATTTGCAACAATAAATAGTGAAATTGGCAACCAGAAAGGACAAAAAATGCACCCACAGAGGCTGTGGAATCTTGATGCACCAGGAATGTGGAATTTTGATGCACCATAATTTTGGTCGTGGAATGAGAAGCATCTAATATATTTTTCCCTTAAATAAATTGGACAATAAATTGCAATTTCATCTCATAACAACATGTATCAGTTAACTAAGTCATCATGACTGAGTTAGCTCATGAAATTCAAGTTGAGGGTCTAAGATGAGGCATGTAGAGGGATTCTAATATTTTGGGGGTCCAATTGCAGTTGATGCATCATTGGGGTGTAGGTTTGAATTAGTTAACTCAATTAATTCTGTTAAAATCAGTTAACTAATTCTAACTGAGTGATGAGCTAGTGAGAGGTCTAGTGAATTAAATTTGATTTAATTCACAACGAGTGCTCAATCATATAAATAATAATTCTCTATTAATAGATGCATGCATGTCAATTCTGGGGAATATCTACCTGAGACAAAGCTTAAAGGGAACATAGCTATCAGTTGTATTTATAGAAAATTTCCCATGCGCAATTATAGATTCATTAGGATTCCATGTGCATTGCACAATCAAGGAAGGGAATTATTCCTATTTAATAGGGTCCTAATTCACTAGGAATTTCATGAGCAATGAAGGATGAAGGAAGCCTAAGAATTGGCTAAGTACTAGACTGATTTTTCCTAGACCAGTGTGAGAGAGTTAGAAGAGTGCTAGAGAATCTCTTGAGAGATTAAGCATTGCTTTGTTTCATGATTCCTTGAATTAATACACAATATATATAATGGTTTTGAGAAGTTTCTTTGCCCAAAAACATCTTTTTTTGTGTGATTTATTTACTTATTTCTCTTACTTGCATGTGATTGAGCTATTGTGCTTTGTATTCCGCAAATATTGTTAAATGATTCAATATATTCTTTTATTACATCACAAGATCGGAATGAATCCCATTGGTATGATTTTATACATGGTATTTAAGTGATATTTCTACATGGTATTATAGCACCAGGAATCATAATAGAAGAGAATAAATTGTGTTTGTCTTGAACAAGTTCAAATTTGCATATTTATTCTTCAGGATCCAACAACAGATCAAGATGTCTTTCAATGGCTTGAGACTCGAATCTGCCATTGGGGGTAATTTGAATTACATATCATGGAAGGACATGATGGCGGCATTTTGGGAGGACAACAGTTTTAAGGAATTCATAAATACTGGTATTCCCAAGCCCGCATCAGCAAATGCCCAACTTTTTGATGCATTGAAGAAGAAGGTAGCAAAGGAGAGAAGGATATTGTTAGAGGGAGTTCGATATCATATTGTCTCGAGTCTCCATGGGAAGGTGACTCCATATTCTATGTGGAAGGCCTTGACAGATATTTTTCATAATAGCAATGACCATAGGAATTTGGTGCTCAAGGAAAATCTCATAAATATCAAGATGGAGGAGGGAGAGACAATACCAACATACTTGTCGAAGTTCACTCAATGTCGATATGAGCTTGGAAGTGTTGGTGTGACTATCGCCCAAGATGATTTTTTGATCCTAGCACTTTTAGGCATTCCCAAGAGCTAGCATATCTAGCAACACTTTGTAAATGGGAGGGAGAAGTTACCAGACTGGGATCATTTTTTACGACTTGGTAAAAGAAGAAAAAATGCATAGCACAAGAGACGGGACCTCCGACAATGAAAAGAAAGAAGATTTTGAATTAGTCACAAAAGGAAATAAAACCAAGGGAAAGAAGTCCTAAGGCAAAGAGGACAAGAGATACTTGTCCAATATCAAGTGTTTTCACTGTCAAGAGCATGGGAACTATGTCGCGAATTGTCCACAGAAGAAGGCAAGCAAGAAAGAGCCTGCAGTTGCAGCGGGTGAAGTGTTGGTTTTAGAGTTTGAGATTGATTTTACACTCATTACATTCATGTCCAGCACTGTAATAGGATGCATGTGGTATCTATAAAGTGGTGCCTCATTCCATATTAAGGGGAATAGATATCTCTTTAGTGACTTAGAGGAGAAGGACCTCCTACAAAAAATAGAGTTTGGAGATGACGGGAGGTATATCACGACCGCAATAGGTAAAATTACCTTTCAGAGGGAGTCTAGCTCCCCTTTCAAACTGGAAAATGTTTTGTGTGTTCTAGGCCTTAGAATAATCTTGCATCTATAGTAGTATTGGAAGACCATGGTTATGATTTCATATTTATAAAAGGAAAGGTGTTCCTTAGCATGATTGCCACAGTATAGGTGAAATAGATTGGTGTAAGAATCAAAAACTTGTATGCTCTTGAGGTCGAGGATGCATGAAAATATTTGAGGAGCAAAGAAGTGGTTAGTCACTTGGTGGTTGAGAGGAAGAAATCATCTCTCAACATGTAGCCTCAGAAGTAGTCTCAGAAGGTTGTGGAGCAGCCAAAATTGGAGAAGTAGAGAGGAGACCAAGTGGAAGCGTCCACTCAAGAAGAGACATCTAGGACAGGGAATACAAAGCCAAATGAGCGGAGGGAGTACATGTAACTATACATCTAGGTGAGAGGTGGGGTGATGTGCAGATATAATCCCAAGAAAAAATTTGGTCAAGGTCCATTGAGATGGTGTGTCTCATGGATCGAACCTGGCTACAAGGAGCCCACAGTACACCATTAACAGGAAGGATCAGTTAATTTGATGCTGTCATATGTCAAAAAGACATAAATCAGAGTGACATATGTCAGATACTGGAGCGCAGATCAAAGTTGGTAGTAGTGCATAGGGAACAAATGTAGATGTCAGCAACAACCCAGAGAGTCTAGTAGGTAGGTGTAGTAGCCAGTAGCAATGAGAAGACTTTAATGACAGATGCATTATATTGATTCAGTTTTTTGGAGGCTATTCAATTTCAAGAGTTGCAGGTGTAAACAACACTAGAGAAGTGTTGCATGCATAAAATTCCAAAGGTTCCAGATCGGGATAGATTGAACTCCTTTCTTGTTGAGAGGGAGTGATGAAATTTGCAATAAGAAACAGTGAAATTGGAAACAAAAAAGGGAAAAAAAAATCATTCATAGAGGTCGTGGAATCTTGATGCACCAAAATTTTGGCCATGGAATGTGAAGTATATAATTTATTTTTTCTCATAAATAAATTGGAAAATATATTGTAATTTCATCTCATAAAAACTTGTGTCAATTACCTAAGTCATGATGAATGAGTTAGCTCAGGAAATTTGAGTTGAGGGTCTAATATGAGCCATGTAGAGGGATTCTAATATTTTGTGGTTCTAGTTGTAGTTGATGCATCAATGGGGTGTAGATGTGAATTATTTAACTCAATTAATTGAGTTAAAATCAATTTAACTAGTTCTAACAAATTGATGAGCTAGTGAGAGGTCTAGTGAATTAAATTAGATTTAATTCACAATGAGTGATCAATCAGATAACTGATAATTTTCTATTAATATCTGCATGCATGTCAGTTTTGAGGAAGACCCAATGGAGACATAGGTTAAAGGGAACATAACTATCAGTTGTATTTATATAAAAATTTCCCATGTGCAATTATAGAGTCATTGGGATGCCATGATACATTACGCAATCAAGTAAGGGAATTATTCCTATTTAATAGGGTCATAATTCACTAGGAATTGCGTGAGCAAGGTAGGATGAAGGAAGGTTGATAATTGGCTAAGTACTAGACCGATTTTTCCTAGATCAGTGTGAGATAGTTGGCACAGTGTTGGAGAATCTCATGAGAGATTAATCATTATATTGTTTTTAATGATTCCTTGACTTAATACACAATATAGATAGAGGGGTTTTGAGTAGCTGATTTCCTAAAGAACATCTTGTGGTGTGTGATTCATTTAATTATTTCTCTTGCTTGCATGTGATTGAGCGTTCATGTTTTTTATTCTGCAAATATTTTAGAAGGATTCAATATCTTGTTTTAGTACATAAAAAGATTGGATTGAATCCCATTGATATGATTTTATACATGGTATCAAAGAAATATTTCTACATGGTATCAGAGCAATATTTCTACAAAATCCCCACCTTATTTTCATGTGTTCAAGCCTGAGATAGAGAATTATACTAATAAGGACACTTGGGAAGAAAACACTTTGCAGGAAGTGAAATATGAACAAATTTTGGAGTAGTTAGTAGGAAAAAAAAATTGGTTCAACCTCCAATGAAAGAAAAAGAACTTAAGAGGACATATCAAAGCTTATGACAATCAGAAATGGAACAATTACAGAGCATACAAGAGAAATAATACAAACAATATGGAGGGAGTGGTATCCTAAACTATCTCTTCTAACATTTCTTCACCAACTACTATTGTTTTAGGTGAGCCTATTTTTAGAATGCAAGAATTGGATCCAGGGACAAAACACTTTTCTCCTTATTCTTCTTCTAACCAAAACATATTTTTTCTGAGTTTTTTGAAATGAAGAAAAAGAATGAGGCTTTGAAGGCAATAAATTATACCAAGTTTAAGAAGAAAACTTCTTCCAGTAAAAATAGGTTGCTTTCAGCTCTTGATACTGAAAAATGTGAATTTAAGTTAACATTTCTTGAACCTAAAGTTTTTTCTCCTAGATTTGCTAGAGATTATAAAACTTTTGTTTTATATTTCAGTACTAAAAAAATCCATCCTATGGATCGGATTTATCTGCATAGACAATCTAGTGAGATGATTTATTCCTCTCTTAGTAGTTATGCTTCAAATGTATCAAAATTATAGAATTATTTGAATAAGACTATTTCAGAACTTAAAATGGAAAATATTTTTCTATTGCGAAGTATTTCAGGATCAAATAAACAGAAGACCTTGTAATTAAATTGGGTTTGGATCCAAAAAATGTGGATGCAACTCAAGAAATTGTTAAGAAGAAAAATTAAGATATTCAAACAATTAGAAGACAGTTGAAGTTTCCTACAACAAATCATCCCAAAACACAAAAAATCGTGGATATAGAGAAGGATAAGGAAACTATATTATCCTATCTAATTTAACAGAACCTACATATTCGAAAAATGCAAGAAAGGATGGAAGAGTTGTTAAACGAGAAGGCCCAAACTAACATTGTAGTAATTTGAGCAACAGAAACAGGTTCCACAGAGGATATTATTATATAAATTCTATCACAGGCATCATTTTCTCTTAAACTAAAGGATGTTGAGATTGTCATATTGAAAGAAAATTTTGATAGAGTTGAGATGAAAAAAAATGAATCAGACAATTCCTTAGTCTAGGAAATAAATAAAAATGAAAATTTACAAAAAAAAATAGAACAATATTTGAGAACTTCTAAGAAATTCAATGTTTACCACATGCCAAAGAACAAATTTGGATAGAAATTGTCTTTTCTGTGTTTGATATTTGGTAGTCTATGGAGATTATTGTAAAACAAGAGTTTATTGAAAGAGCTAAAGAAATTATTAATGACATCAAAATATAATTTGGAAATCAATCTAGACAAGCAAGTTCGATAATAAAAGCTCTAAATAAAAGGTCGAGAGAAGAACTTAAAGAACTAGGATTTGTATCTTGGAAACAATGTTAACAATGTTAATACAGAGAGGGATGAGGGTGAATTATTATTAAGGATAATTTAATCTTTTATTCCAATTTGTCTTTACTCATTCAAACTTGACATCCATTATATGAGAGCAACCATTAAAAAACCATAACAACATCCATATAAACCAATACAAGCATACACATCATGAAAAACACACACATGTGATGCTAAGGTTTTAAGTGGAAACCCTTTCAGGAAAAATCCAACAAAGCTTCTTTTTGTTATTGATGTAAAAATAAGAGAACCTACTTTATTACATCAATATATTTGTGAGACACCACTCATAGGAAGCACCAACTCCCTCCTTTTGTAGACACCTAATCAACTTACCAGAAGCACCATGTGAATCACAAACTTCACGGATTTGTTGCAATCACCAACTTGTAGCTCCTTGGATTTATGCAAGCACCAAGTTGCAAGAGGCCCCAACCCCCAAGCCTTCTTAGACACCCACTATATATGGAAGCACAACCTTCCTGTATGCAAGCTCCAACCCATACTCAATAAGGAAATTATTGTTCTCTGTAGATGACAACCACTCTTCCTGATATCAACTCTATTTTCCTTAACCTTTGGCAAACAAAAAATTATATGTCCTCTTCTCACTCTGCAAAAACCCACTGTTATGCTTAACAACACTCACTCAACACAATTCTCTCTCAGCACTATGTCCACACCACAACATCATACTCCTCTCATCCTTATTCTCTAAACTGCATACACTCAACTCTCGACCTTCTTCCACTGCAAAGACACTTTCAACCTCTTCTCGCACTGCAACGCAACCTCTCTCAGAGTCTCTTTACTCTGCATAAGAACTCTCAACCCTTATCTACACAACAGGTGCACTTGGCCCCACACAGTAGTGCACACACACACACCCACAGAGCTCTCCACTAAGCTCCTCAATAATGTTGCATTCCCCCCACATTTCTCAACTGCAATCCTGGGTTTTGTTCCTCTATTGCACATTGATTGATGTTGTCTATGCTACCATACACACTTCCCAAGAGTGTATTACTAGCATGGCTCTCCATTATATTGTTGCATCAAAAACTTGGACATTGCAGCTGAATTAATTTAAGGGATGGGCTTTTGAGCGATCTCCCAAGGTGATAATTATCATTCAAAATGCATACCCAAGGATTTCATCCAATAAATTCTTATTACACACCCAAAATAGTCCTCCATTCCAATTATGCTTCTCATTTAACACTAGGAATGGTCTCCTGAGAATTTCTCCATACTGATAATAAATTCTCATTCAACCTGCATAGAGATCAAAATGTACGAGATCATGGCTTCTCAAAATTGTGATCAGACCTCTAGACATTGAGGCTCTGTCCTTTATTTAATTCAACGAAGTGTGCATGGGAGAAATATTAGGGATGGATTACTTCAACTCAAGACAAACCCAAAACTCTTCCTTGAAAATCATGGTCTTTGTCACCTTGACTCAGTGATATTGACAGTCGCTAATTACTCCAGTGGCCAACTCTTCTCCCCACATTTTCTCTTAGTTTTCAACCCATTCATCCTCCATACTCCTATCTGTTGAAATTTTGGAGCCTGATATCTCATAAAAATATTAATTATATATTACGATATTATGAGATCCTGAAATTACAAGCCTGGCCTCCAGGCCCTTTTTCTTTTCCCCTTATTGTTTTTCACCATAGGACCAAGTGTAGTGAACAACATAATAACACTTAGGTGCTAAGCCCTTCAATAAACTATCAGGGGCCTAACTCCTTGTGTTCTTTGCTATGTGCCCTTGGTTCTTTGGGCTCCATGACCAAGTTCCAACAACATCAAAGCTCCCTATATCGAAACTTTTCTCAACAAGAAATTACACAAGAGTTACGAAAACTCCAACATCCAACCCTCTGACCTTCGGGATGACGTCGTTAGTGTCAGTATGTCAGTGATAAAAAATGTAGAAAATATATACAATATGCATGTATATATCTAGATTCTCTTGATCTAACAATATTTATCTTCTTGCTAAATACAGAATCCTTCCACTGTTAATATTTTTCTGAAATTTAAAAACTCAATTACAAACACATGAAGCAATAAAAACAATCTCACATAACGCAGTTGTTTAACGGGAAAGCCTAAAGCTGAAAACCCCAACTATCATATATTATGTATCATGGAGATCATGTAACAATCTCATACAAAGCTTAGTACATCAAGCTCTTAGTACAATCAATCGTCACGCACTAATCAGAAGAAATTTGTAAATCAATGCACCTATTTCTTGCCACCTGATAGCCTGCCTCCACTGCGCAATCCCTGTTGAAGAAGACCACTGAATGAATTCAAATCTACCTTGCCTTTACTGCGCAATAGTCATTGGGAACTCCAATGTGTGTGTGGTGCAATCAATGCATCACTATAGTCACAACGGATAGTCCATATTTCCCTTTCACCTATCTCTCCACTGGGTCTCCACTGGAACTGACATGCACTGTAGTTAACTGTTGTATTTTTTCAGTTGATTAATGAGTTATTATTTGTGAATTAATTAACTAATTAATTCACTCCACTCTCACTAGTGTATCATTCAGTTAGACTAGATACAACTAGCTCAATTGAGTTTAACTCCATTAACTGAGTTAAACTAAATAACAACTCCATGAACTACTCTTCCAACTTTGTCATAACTTTTCCACTTCAATTCTAACTGAGTCCTCCCTTCACATGAACCACTATTAAACCATAGGAGCCCATAATTCCTTGGCCCAACAATTTAAATCTTTATCTTGTAAAATTAATAAAGAGAATAAGTTGATATTTAGAGTCTGATTATTATTAAGGCTAATAACTTAATCGACACTTCCTATTTCAACGATCTATAAATAGACTTCGCCCAATATTCTAAAAATAGAATTCATCTATTTTTCCAACTTGACCAACCATCCAAAAATAGCATCCTGCAACTTCTGAAATATGATCACCATGTCTAAAAATAGACATAGTTTAAAAATAGACTTACACCTAAAAATAGCTTGCGGGCCCACTTAGTGAAGGTGACTGATTTTCACTAAGCTCCATCATCTTGTTGAATCTCAACACTCCCTCTCAACAATATAGGGATTATCCTTCACCCTGATCCTAGCTCTATGGTATTCGAATTTGCTCCTAGTGAGTGCCTTCATCAGAATATCTGCATCCTGATCTTCCGTAGGAATGTACTGAAGCAACATGATCTTCCACTGCACACAATCTCTGATATAATGATACCAGATATCAATATTTTTAGATCTATCATGAAACACAAGATTAATTGAGAATTTAATGTAACTCTGATTATCACAATGTATCATTGTAGGATCTAAATTTGAACCGAACAAACTGACTAGGATCTTCCTCATCCAGATAGCCTCACATGCAGCTTGACTTGCTGCCATGTATTCTACTTCCGCTGAACTGAGTGCCACGGATATTTGCTTCCTATTGTACTAAGAAACTACTGTAGATCTGATACTGAAAACCCCTCATGATGTGCTTTTTATGTCCGTTGGGCTTCCTACCCAATCTACATCCATGAAACCATGCAACTTCACCTCATCCGTCTGTTTGTACCATAAGCCATACTCAGATGTGCCCCTGAGATACCTCAGGACATGCTTGCATGCCTTCCAAAACAACTTGGTAGGCTTAACCTTCACTTGTGAAATCTGGTTCATCGCATAGCATATGTCCAGTCTTGTATTAACTAAATACATGAGAAAACCCCCCAACTATCGATAAACAGTGGAATCCACTACCTCTATCGATGTAGCATCCTCTTTCCTCCAATTTCTTGGAAGAGGAGTGTTAATAGGCTTGCAGCCTTGCATGTGAAACTTCTCAAGTATCTCCCGAGCATACTTTCCTTGAGACACAAACAGTTCACCTTCCCACTGCCATATTTCCAATCCAAGGAAATAATGAAGGAGGCCCAAATCCTTCATCTCAAACTCCTTTGCAAGATCTGCCTTGCATGAGTGTATCAATTGTTCATCACCCGTTAGTATTAAATCATCAACATAAAAAAAAAATGATTAAAATCTTACCCTCCACCACAATTTGGTATAGGTTTGTATCCGCCTCACACTTGGTGAATCCAATTCCAGTGAAATATCTTTTGATCCGAGTGTACCAAGCATGTGGTGCTTGCTCCAGCCCATACAATGCTCTTTTGAGCCTACACACATGCAACTCGCTACTGAATATCCCAAATCCTTCAGGCTGCTCAATGTACACCTCTTCCTCAATGATCCCATTAAGGAACGTAGTCTTCACATCCATATAATGAATGTGCCAACCCCTCTGCACTGAGAGAGCAAGGATGGTCGTTATGGAAGAATACTGTGCGACAAGTGCAAAGGTTTCTTCATAATCAATCCCCTCGATCTGTGAGAAGCCCCGGGAAACAAATCTTGCTTTATACTTCTTGACGCTCCCATTGGCAGCTTTCTTTACCTTGTAGATCCATCTTGATCCTACAAATAATTTACCCACCGGCCTTGGAACAATCTCCCAAGCATTGTTTCTGACAATGGAGTCATACTCCTCCACCATGGCATCTACCCATGTGGGCTTCTGCACTGGTTCTTCAAAATAATATGGCTCTATCATGATACACTTGCTCATAAGAGCCATGTATCCAGTAAATCGGTCAGGTGATTGTCTCTTTCTACGATGTGATTTAGGGACTCCTACATTCTGTGCCACATCAAGCTTCAGTCTCTCAACTTCTGTGGTACACTTTCTTCCTTGTCTGATTTTTGGTTCTGCATGAGTGGACTCCTCCACTCCATGAATCTCCTCCTGTGGTTGATCCTCTACATGTAAGTGTATCTCCCTCTCAAATGAAAACTTCATGGCTTTCACCTCATTTAATTTTATATTCCGTCACACGACAGTCATCCAGCTGTTTGGAAAATACACATGATAATTATGGGGTGTTTCTGTGTACCCCACAAATATCCCAACTTCTGCAGTCAGCTCCAACTTCTTCCTGGCATCCTTTGTCACATGAATGTAAACAAATGAGCCTAAAATCTTCAAATGATAAATATCAGGCTTCTTACCAGTGAAAGCTTCTTCAAGTGTACTCATGCCAAGTACTCTATGAGTACAACGGTTTTGCACATAAACTACAGTGTTGCATTCTTCTACCCACAAGTGCATTGGTAGGCCCTGGTCATGTAGCATAGCTCGTGCAGCACCCACGATCATTCTATTATTCCTCTCCATGACCCCATTCTGCTGTGGGTTATGAGGCACTATGACTTCTCTTCAAATTCCTTCTTTGCTATAGAAGTCTTTGAATTCACCAGAGATATATTCACCACCATTATCGCTCCGTAGAGCTTTCACTTGCTTCCCGAAATCCTTCTCCACCAATTCTTTAAACTCACAAAACTTTGATAATGTTTCACTCTTCTTCTGCAAGAATAAGATCCAACATCTACGAGAATAGTCATCAACAAATATAACATAATACCTGTTCTTTGCTGTTGAAGCAACCGAGAAAGGTCCACACACGTATGTGTGAATTCTCTCCAGGATCACTGAAGCACAGTTCTCCTTCTCATGAAAGGTAGTCTTCACAAACTTACCCATAGTACATCCCTTGCACTGATTTGACTGTGCAAGAGTACCCTTGGGAAGTCCAATATAAATCTGCTACAAAATCTTCAAAGCGCCATGGTGAAGATGGCCCAATCTCTTGTGCCATAATTCGCCCTCATCCCAACTCACCACTTCTTCTGCTTTTCCCATCATTGCAGCACAGCCATCTACGTCCAACTTGTAGAGATTCTTAACTCAAATTCCTATCCTCTTAGTTTGAACCGTTGTTTTATGTCGCAAGAAAGCTTTTCCATCGCTAAAAACAACATCATAATCTTTGTCTTCCAACATTGCAACCAAGACCAAGTTCTACTTCAGACCTAGAACATGCATAACATCTTTCAATAGAAATGGATTACATGACTCCCTCTCAAAGTTAATGGTCCCAATTCTAGTCACATTGTATAAATCTTCGTCACCCATCTGTATATGCATTTGGAGATCCTTCTCCTCCAAGTCACTAAACAACTCCTTCTCTCCCGTCATATGGAAAGACGCACCACTATCAAGATACCACACCAATCCCATTGAGCTTGAAACCAATCATGTGATCAAATAAAAATCAATTTCAAATTATGAGGCTAAGGGCTCTCTAGCTACAACTCCAGCAACCTTCCTATTCTTATTTTTCTGTGGGAAGTTAGTGGCAAAATGCCCATGTTCGTGACAGTGAAAACACTTCACCTTGGACAAATCCTACTTCTTGCCTTTAGCATCAGATTTTGAATGGGATTTATTCCCCTTCCCTTTCCTTTCTTTGGAATCCAAATATAAATTCTCTTCATCTTCATTCTTCAATGAAGAGCCATCCCTGTTACTTCGCCTTATCTCCTACTGCACAAGATCTGACCAAATTCGCTCCCATCCCGGCAGTTTCTCCCTTCCATTGGCAAAGTCTTCATAGCTATGCCAACTCTTTGTAAGCCCAAGGAGAGCCAATCTCACCAAGTCTTCATCATCAACAGTAATCCCCACACTTCCCAGTTCATCTCTATAATGGACAAACTTCGTGAGATATTTTAGAATATTTTCGCCCTTCTCCCTTTTTATTTTTCTGAGCTTATCTTTCAGAGCCAACTTCCACTGGTCGCTACTGCTTTGGAACAAATCCTTCAAATCCTTCCACATTACAAATGGAGTGGCTTTCTCGTGAAGGTTGGACAAAATATGGTCCTTCACACCTTCCAATAAAATTCTTCTTGTCTTTGGTACCATATTTTTCCATGCGTCAAGTAATGTAGCATTTCTAGATCCCGACTTAGGAACATCGCTATCGATGAACTCCTTCAGTCCATTATCTTCCAGCGCTGCCTCCATCCTATCCTTCCAGGCTATGTAATTCGAGCTGCCATCAAGGGCATACTCCAATCACAACCCATTGAAATACATTTCAATGTATACTCAACTGTCGTACCAAGAATTTTATGAAGCAAATTCGAATTGTCCACCAGCACAAACTCAGCAATTCTTCACAATTGCAATCTTCAAGAATTAACAATGCTCTGATACCATGTAGAAATTATATAAAAGATGCATGTATATATCCATATTCTCTTGATCTAACAATATTTATCTTCTTGCTAAATACATAATCCTTCCATTGTTAATATTTTGCAGAAATTTAAAAACTCAATTGCAAACACATGAAGCAATAAAAACAATCGCACATAACACAGTTGTTTAACGAGAAAGCCTTAAGCTGAAAACCCAAACTATCATATATTATGTATCATGGAGATAATGTAACAATCTCATACAAATCTTAGTACATCAAGCTCTCATTAAAATCAATCGTCACACACTAATCAGAAGAAATATGCAAATCCATGCATTGATTTCTTGCCACCTAATAGCCTGCCTCCACTCCGCAATCCCTGTTGAAGAAGACCACTGAATGAATTCGAATCTACCTTGAATTGACTATGCAATCCTCATTGGCAACTCCAATGTGTTTGTGGTGCAATCAATGCATCACTATAGTCACAACGGATATTCCATCTTGCCCTTTCACCTGTCGCTCATCTGGGTCTCCACTGGAACTGACATGCACTGTAGTTAACTGTTGTATTTTTTCAGTTGATTAATGAGTTATTATTTTTGAATTAATTAACTAATTAATTCACTCCACTCTCACTAGTGTATCATTCAGTTAGACTAGATACAACTGGCTCCGTGAGTTACACCCCTATGCTCTCCATGAACTACTCTTTATAACTCTACCTATATAAGTTGCCCCTGCCACTTCGGTTCTAATTGAGTCCTCCATGCATGAACCACCCCGGAGTAAACCCTAGGAATTGCATAATTCCTTGACCCACTAATTTTCCAAATCTGTATACTGAAATAAAGTGCTCCAAGAGAATAAGTTGATATTTAGAGTCTGATTATTATTAAGGGCTAATAATAATCGACACTTCTATTTTTAGATCGACGATCTATAAATAGATTTTGCCCAATATTCTAAAAATAGAATTTCATCTATTTTTACAACTTGACCAATCATCCACAAATAACATCCTTCAACTTCTGAAATAAGATCACCATGTCTAAAAATAGACATATTCTAAAAATAGACTTACACCTAAAAATAGCCTGCGGGCCCACTTAGTGAAGCTGATTTATTTTCACTAAGCTCCATCATCTTGTCGAATCTCAACAAAAATAAATCTTTCAGTTGTTTTCCTAAAAGTAATGGGTCAAAATTTTTAGTTCTTCAAAGAAGTTTTCAAAAAAAAATTGGTCACTAAAGGGTTCTAGGTCAATTTTGTTGCTCCCTTATCTCATCCATTGCTATAATCACTTTCAAGGTCATCTCTTTCATTATCATTTAAAGGTTTAGGGTCATGTCACTCCACCTCATCTAGGAAGAAAACCACTCCAACACCCCTTTGTTACTCTTCTGGGCAACATTGTTACACTTATGGACAAGCTTGTTACACTTTTGGGTGTGCTGCATTGTAGTTTTTAAGCTTCTGAGAGGATAGCATTACACTTTCAAGATTGTTGTTACGCTTCTGTACATTTTTGTTACGCTTATGTAACTGGGTTTTTCACCTCCATAAAGGGTCTAGAATTGGGTTTTTGACTTCGAAAATATTCAAAGAAGCTCAAGGCTTGTGACCACTACTCCTTGGCCCTCTCATAAAAAATAATTCAGTACTCTCATGCCCTCCCTTGGTCAGTTATTGAGTTTTCAATTTTTTTTATGCTTAATCTATGTTTCTCCATATCTTATCACTTCTCCATGACATAGAAAGACTTCATTTAACAAACCATAACCTATTCCTGTTAAATAAATCGTAAAACCTAGTACCTAAAACCTAACCCACACCTCCTACATACCTCATACTCACACCTCCCATCATCCATATCATCCCTAACATGTCATTTTCATCAATCCTTAGATTCTAGCAAATTTTCACAGTGAAAAAATTGGAAATTTCCTGTGTTTGCTTAATGTCATCACCCTCCTCAAATCCATCTCCCCTCATTCCACCCACAATATGGAGCTAACATGGCACCCTATTCACTGAATTTTTTCTAGAATTTTCTCTAGCTCCATAATCCTCCATTTCACTTTCTAAACTTACTCCACCTCTACACTAGCTATTTTCACGGTGTTGAAATTGGAAATTTCCTGTGTTTTCATCATTTCGCCACCTTCCTCACATCCATTTTACTTCATTCCACCCACAACATGGAGCTAACACACAACCCAATCTACTGAATTTTTTCTATAATTTTCCTTAGCTCCATCATCCTTCATCTCACCCTCTAAACCTACACTATTCCTACACTCTGTTTTTCTAGATTTCACTACATATATTCATTCCACCAAAACACTAGGGTTTTCATCATTTCAGTGATAAACAATATGGAGAGTGAGAATAAGAGCTTCAATGGATGGTTCCACCTCAGGTTAGAACCCTTCACAATGCATGAACTCAATGCCTCACCCTTTTCCAGAAGATGTTTTGAGAGGACTAAATGTTTGAGGTTTTGTGAAAAGCTCATGGAGGAAGGATATCACCTTTAATTGACCAACTTATTTGCCATAAGATTTAGCATGGGAAAGGTCACTATTTCAGGTGTAGAGATAAACCTACCAACAAACCTAATTTCTTCATCAACAGGTATTCCTTTTCATGGAGAGAAGTGGTTCAAGAGCATGGATTTAGACATTGAAAATTACAAACAATTTCTTAATCCTCATGCTAGAGAGGAGCCAGATAACTCTTCCCTTTCAGACACCTCATAAACAAATATGCTACTTTGATGATGTTAATAATGAAGTATTTCACATGTGAAGGGATATTTTCTAGGTTGTATAGGTACCATATCAGGTTGTTGATGCATTTCATCTCTGTCAAAACACTTGATTTGCCACATTACTTGTACAGGATATTGATTAAAATGACTGAGAAGGTTCAGAGAAGAAAACAAGATCATCACACTAATATTTTTCATCATGGTCTGGTCAAGCTCATTGTATTTCATCATGTTTCATCCATCAACATGACTTGGGAAAATTTCTTGGAAAGATTAGCAGCAACGCCTACCCTAGCCCTCCTATCTTTCATAGTACATCATCAACACAACCAATGGAGGTTGGCTCTTCTAGCATGCCAACTCAGTTTTCAGATGCTCCTAGGGTTGTTGAGTTTACTCATACCTATGAGAAGGGGAAGATACAAGTATTTTCACCCAAGTATATCAAAGGTGTACCTATAGTTGACATTATTGTTGAACAAAGTGTGATAGAGGAGAAACCTCTTATGCATCAAGATAGTGAATCCACGCCATTGGAGGTTGAGGTAGTAGAGTAGGTGGAGATCAGATCAGATAAGGAGATAATTAGAGAGAAGGATAAGGAAATATCAGAATTGAGAAGGATTTTCTCCATATGAAACACACTTAGGCCCCTTAGAGCCTATGTTGGTGAGCTCTCATATGCTATGTAATAAGCTTCAAACCATGGAAACCTTTGCTTGATGAAATTATTGCTTGATTTGTCTTGTTTCTTGTCTTAGGGAATGTAGCAACTGAAACGATAGGATATGATAGACCCTTGATCATTGGTCCTGGAGATGATGTCCAGTTAACCAGGTCATTGGGAATGGTACCCAAATCGACCCATAACAATTGCCCCCTAAAGCATAAGATCCAAATAATAAGAACATTTGATTGAGATGCTTTACACTGTGATGAGCCTGGAAATGAAGCAGAGTGGTCACCTTCATCAATATTACAATACATTAAATCATGATATATCCTCTTTTGATCATAATTGCTGAGGGTAGGCATTCCCATTTTCAGCACATAAAACAATCTAATAACATGTACATAATTCAGAAAGTCGTCTACATTGGAATGTTGCCCAGATGCAGATATGCCTACAGATATAGGCCCATGTTTGGATGACAATATGTATGTAAGGTCACCATACAAATGATGTGTACAAAAATCCTGAAATCGCAGCTCGGATGGCTGAAACTAGATCTGGGGTCTTCTTATCTCATTCACTTGATCATTAGGGTATAAGTCTAGCCATGTGAATATATGATTTGTAGTCGAACATGGAAAGACTAATTTGATTACCAGCAAATGATGTGTGTTGTTAACAAACGTGAGAGAACCACCATTAATGTCAATGGCCCTCAAGGTACTGCGGTACATTTTGTAAGGCGCGAATAGATGATTTGATGTCGAACGCCAAACAAAATCTTTCAGCCAAAGGTCTGAAAGTGAGGATCTTGTCGATGTTGTAACAAGCCTCATGGTACTAGAATCTGATGTTTCTAAGTGAACTTCCTGGATATTGATTTTTCATCGACAGGAAGTCACCTTATTGAAAAATTGGAGTTACTGATTTCAGAGACAAGGGTATGACTTGATATAGCATTTTTCAGGGATGGAAGTGATGAAAATAAAGGTTTATGAGTCTTGCAGACGGATGAGTTTTTAATCACTGGATGACTTCTCTTGAACATATCGGTGACACTATGATGAGTTGGTAGCTTAGACCCAAAACCGAAGTGAAGGTATGATGAACCATAGGTGTGAATGAACCGTCAAGATGATTACCCAACGCAAATAGTCATAGACATGGAGTGAAAGAAGTGTCATGTTCAAGAGCAACTTGCTACCAAAAAGAAACTTTGCTTACTTTTCCCAAATTTTCCCTGGTCATTTGTCAACCAATACCTCTTTATTTTTTAACAAGCTTAAGGAGGATAACATTTGCTTGATCTATAATTCAACCCTTCGGGCAAATAAAGTATTGCTATTTAATAATTTAATGAGTCTAGCAATGAATTAAACTTGATTCTTGCCATGATCGACAAGCCCGTTGCTATTTTATGTTTTAACGAGCTTAACGACAGTGATAGCCCGGTCCTTTTTCATATTTAGAGAGTCTGAAAAAGAGGACGAAAGAGAACTCCAAAAGTAATTTTTCATAAATTTGTCTCTCAGATCTGAAAAAGTGTAAAATAATATCTGAAAGAACCTCTTTGGTCATGTTTAACCAAGGTATTCCTTTTTAGTAAGTAATCTATCTCAGTCCATAAAAGGTTTAAACTTATACTGAGTATATATCAATTCATTTACTTTAACGAGCTCGAAAAGACAAGTGCTCGGCAATATTTTCACATTATTGGAGTCTAAAAAGAGTTGAAAGAAGACTCCAGGTGTTCCTTTTTCATTGTTATCAAAGCTTGAAAAAGAGATAAAAGTGCGCTTCAAAACCTTTTTCATTTTTAAAAAAGCTAGAAAAATAAGGAGGAAAATTATGCTTTGTGGTCAAGTCATTCTTTGAAATAAATCTGTACGACTAATCTGTTCATAAGTTGTATTTCCTATTCAGAACAACATCAAATGGATTAAAAATACCTGTTTTATGATAAAAACATAATAAAACTATAATCATAGCAATAAATTTAGCTTGAAAACAATTAAATGACTATATAAAGTAGTTTCACTATTCATTTTTACCATTCCATAGTTACCATTTGCATTTTAGAGCTCTGAACCTGATTTTGCCCCCGAACTTCAGTCGTTTATTGTGGTTGTTTTTGTGGACAGATTCCATCGCCATTTGATCCAGGTTAGTAGCATGAACCTCCTCTTCCTTTTAGTATTCATTTCATTTCCATTCCTTGCAAAATTTTTGGGTTTTAAGGCCCCTAGGGTAAATTCTGCTCAAAATGAGGGAAATGCACCCCTGAATGTCGAAACCTGCATTGCATAGCAAGTGCAGTGAAGGGTGCCTGCATGTGCAACACACTGTCTCAACCCAGGGAGTGCATTGGGTGCATTTTAAGTTTTTGGTTTTCCTGTTGTGCCCAAAATTTGCCTAGTTTTTTGCAATGAATGGAATCTAATGGATCCTATGGTTGTGTTTCAAGTTTCCATCAAATTAAAATGAAGATTACATGGAGGGAAAGAGAACATGAAGAACAAGATATGATTGCCTTGAATGATCCGGGTATTGTAAGAGCCTTAAGATATTGTGGACTACTTAAGTACTTAAAATTGTCGGGAATGAGGTAACAAAATAGAACTCTTGGAGTTCTTAGTTCGAGCATGGGATCCAGCGATAGAGACATTTCACATTAAAAATCAAGAGTTACCCATAACAGTTGAGGATGTGTATTTTCTCACAGGTTTTTCGAGGAGAGGTTTTCCCATTTTTCTCACAGGTTCTATCATTGGAGGAGAGACAGTGAGGGATTATGTTATGCAGTATTTCTATCCAGGGGCAGAACCTAGAAAATATGGAAAAATAAACATCTGGTATGTCAGGGATTTTCCTTTGAGAACCATCCTATTTATGATCACTAAACTTGCTGGCACTATTACACTACATGTAGCAAATAGATCGTATATGCAGTATGCGCTAGAGTGCTTAGAGCCAACAGTATTCAACTGGTCTGAAGATGTTCTATCTCAAATAAAGGAACAACTAAATAAATCAAAGGGAGGAAGGAAGAAAAATTTCAGTTATGGTTCAATCCTTATTTCCTTCGCTTTGGAACGAATTCCACTGATGCAGCCACAACATGTAACACTGGATATATCTAGTCCTAGAGATCCTCGAATGCAGAGATGGGTAGAACTCATGGGCTGGCCTATAGGCTATGGTCTGCGAAACCAGAGATTTGGGGTTTGATCCCCAGCGGAATTGCCAATTTGTTGGGCAGAATTGTGAACTACGGATAAATCACGCTTCCCTAGACAAGTACTAGTCTATAAAAATAGGTGAAAGACTATACGAATATTTTTCCTAACTCATAATAGATACACAGAGAGAATTTGAGGCTTACTTGATCAGTCGCTTTCCAAATGGCTCCTTCTATAGCTTCTGTTGTAGCTTCAAATTCAAGCGGTTTTTGGGTTGAATGCTTCCTGTAAGAAAGAACACTAAAATAGCAGAAGATGCAATAATATAGATATCTATTCAAGATATTTAGCTAAATCAGTAAAGCATAAACCATACACATCAACTAAGATCTTGCAATATGGAAAATCAAAGCCAATTCAGATGCATATAGGGAAAAATAAGAAATACTCTTTATTGATGATAGAAGGAGAGGTTACAACCTAATGATTGATTTGAAGTGACCTTCCAACAACGTTCCCAAGCCTCATCATAGTATAAATCTCTCCAGCAGAAGCTACACAAATCTAGCTCTCAATTGAAAATTCTCCAGCATTTCTCTACTCAAATTCTTCCTCCTCAAGAACTTAGATCTGTGCTCAATTTATACATGAACTATAGGTTGTTTTGCAATCAATAACCTTCCAAAAATAGGAAAGACATGTTTCTAGTCATGTAGATGTCAAATGGACACTTGGATCTAAAGCTTGACACATGTGAACTCTTCTAGAAGGCACTGGCCAAGTGGAGATTCTATAACAATGAGAATTTCACTCCTAATGTGACCAATGCACCTTTGAATGTCGAGAAGTGCTTTGCAGAGCAGCCTTGCATGGGGTTACCTGCATATGCAACACACTTAGGCCCCTTAAAGCCTGCATTGGTGAGCTCTCATATGCTATATAATAAGCTTCAAACTATGGAAACCTTTGCTTGATGAAATTCTTGCTTGATTTGTCTTGTTTCTTGTCGTAGGGCATGTAGCAACTGAAATGATAGGGAATGATAGACCCTTGATCATTGGTCCTGGAGATGATGTCCAGTTAACTAGGTCATTGGTAATGGTGCCCAAATTGACCTATAACATAGAGAGCCCTCTCTAGTCCTGGTAGACTAGCTACCTCACCTAATGCTTGGTATGTGGTTACCTTTCTTCAATCCCATTTTCAACCTTGGAAAGTTGGGTAGAGTGATAAAAAATTTGGTGTCATTGGCGGGAAGCGACTGCTAAATTTTCACTGGGAATATTTATTTAATCCTCTGAAATTTAGACTTGTAGGTGAGAAGCTTCAACATTTCAAATAGACAAAACTCCTAAATATGAGCCAAAATCCAAAATTCCTATCTTAAGTTGGCTCCTAAAATACAAACTAGGTCAAATCCAAACCCAAATCCCTCACAAATTATGAATGACCCTGAGATTCTTTTAAGAAAGCATAAAACCAAGTCTTGGAAGGTTGGAAGATCTATTACTCCACTTTTCAAATCAAAATCCTTGCCTACAAGATTTGTTTCAGAATATTTTTTTATAATTCAGAATATGAAATATCTTTGTTTAGGACTAAGTCTGAAACCTTTCTTTTAGAAACCACCTTTTATCCTTTTGATTTTGAGACTTTTGCACAATTTTCTGAGTCTTTTTATTCCGAATTTGATAGTGAATTCTAGTCTAATTTCCACAAACTTAAAGTCTTGGTGGATAATTTTCAAGAAACTTCAGAAAAATCTTTTTTCCAATATCAGCAGCAGGATTTTTCTTCACTTGTCATTATGCCTTCTCAAACTGCTACATCATCAACCCTTCCTTTCACTCCATCATTACTTCTGCGAGATTTCACTCCATAGACACCTCCAACACCTCCTCCAATAGTCATGGCCAGATTTTCTCTATTGATCCTACCTCTACAACTCATTGCACTACCTCAAAACTATGGTTAGAGACTTCCCCTTTACGATGGAAAATTAGAGGTTACTTCTTATCAGCACATTGCCAAAGTGATTAATTTCATAGATCTTGAAGAGATCAACAATGACGATGCCAAGATGAACATCATTGCACAAAGTTTCTCAAGAGAGGTGAAGAAATGGTTTCGCTCTCTCATAGCTGGTTCAATAGGCACTTCAAAACAGTTGATTAAATTTTTTATGGTGAAATGGGAAGAGAAGAAGAATCCATTACTGATTTTAGTTGAGTATGATGCCTTG